>JAGDQP010051569.1:0-13985 GCA_022664845.1 Lepisma saccharinum | reverse complement strand
TATGTTCTGAGATATTCAAAAGTTTCATAGCAGGCCTAGCTATTCCGTATTATATTTTTTTTTATTACAAAGAAAATAAGAACGTATAAAAAGAAATTAGCTCAAAGCAGAGCAAATGTCGATCAGCTGATTCCCGCAATATACGTGTTTAATTTTGTCCTGCAATTTGCATCTTGTCGTCGAGTGTATTTTTTTTTATGCCGCGAATATTGGCCAATATTTGCAATAAGTATGTAGTATTTAGAAACGATAAGTTAGATTTCTATAGAATAAAGTGTGCTTAGATTTAAGAGTATTTTTACCTACCTACCTATATATATTGTATATAATAAATAATAAATCACAGCCATATTCAATCCACTAGTGCATGAGGCCTCTCCCCGAAGGGAGGAGATGGTCTACTGCTCCCACGCTGACCAGACGGGTTGGGAGAGGAGAGCCGAAGCTCTCACTGTGATCGCCACTGTCTTTTATTCACAGCAGCTCCCCAATTGTCCTCACGATGCTGGGTCAACACCGAAATTTTTGAGCCCCCACCGGGAATCGAACCCGGGACCGCTCGCTACCGACTAGGCTACGCAGGAGCTCATATATATATATCTCAATTCAATGTGTTTTTAAAAAGGGTAGTGTATTGTGTTTAACTCAGTCTGTCGGCGGAGACGGCAAACGGTGCCGCTAACCTACTTCGTTTGTTCTTCGCATCTCATAATTAAACTAAAGTCAGCCAGTAGCATGCAAGTCACCCCACTATCGTTTCAGATTTCTGATTCCCAACTTTCAAAGCTCACTCCATAATTTATTTTATTGTTTTTCTTATTTCATTAAACTCTTGTTCCAATCTTCTAACCAAATAAATTCGTAGGCTATTTTGTTTTTCTATCTTCCCATCACTTATAAGTAATGCATATGCAATTGAGTGGGTAACCGGTGGTTCTCATTTTTTTAGAAGTACTATTAAGGGTTTTGGATCTATAACAGTGTGATAAAATCAGGCATGTGTAATAAATGCTCTGTAAAATGTCTGAAACGCCTTCTAGCCACATAATGTGTAATTTAGCTCTTTGTAAACCTTTGCTTTTATACCGATTGTACCTTGTACGTAGGAGCGTATCGAATCATATTGAGCCCACTAAACAATACAGTACTATTGTATTTTGTTTCCCCTCAGTCTAGTTGCAAGGCAACCAAAGGACAATTGAACTGCTTTTTGTTTTCCTTTTGTAAATATCTCTGATTATATCATAGCGGTCATGTCGAGACTATATTACACTTTTACTTTCTGTATTTTCTGATAGTGCAGAAGAAGCTATATCAATGTGAAACATGCTTACAAATATAACATTAAATCAGCTCCTTTATAATAAGTGTATTGGCTAGAAGAAGAAACGTGTAATTTCTATCATCTGGGCAAATAATTCAATACCTCAGGCTTTCATGTAAAACTTACTATCTCTCAAACTGGAGTCAAGAATGTAAATATACTAAAAGTTGATTTTGTTCACTTTCCAACAAATCCGCCAGGTTTACTTCATCCTCGGATACTTCTTTGTTTTGTTATTTCTATTGTTTTGTTTTAGTTCAATCTCTTATAAAGTTTATTTGCTGTTATCCAATTCATATGTTTCGTTTCAAAATTCGTACTATTATCCCAGGTCAATTAAATTTTGGTATAAAAGTAATTCTCAGTCATACAGGACAGGAACATAGAGTATTTTTTTTCAGCCCTAGAGAACCAAGGAGCACTTCGTCGTTAGAGAAAACTCTTAGGGATGAGTCTTGCAAATTCCATCGCCCGGTAACTAGATTCGATTCTCGTACATGCACCTTTCTCTTTAATAGAGGCGCAGAATATCCGATTGATGGGGGGAATAGGACACATTTTATTATGTCAATTCTTCATATAGGCAGTGGTGGTGGAACTTGTAACGACTACTCCCGGTATCAGAATTTATTTTGTATTTTTATCATTGAAATTTGAGAGATCCCGATCCACTCTCCTCTCTCCATCTATAACATGATATTTGTTCAACCTCCCTAAAGCCCTGGAGCCGTTCTGGGGGAGTTTGAATTGAATTTTGTCTCGAGTAACATTTATTAAGACCTTCCTAAAAGTATTTGTAAGACCTGCCTGTGATTGCTTGCTCCACAAGCAAAAGGAGTGGTTATAATAGCTCCAAAGGTCAACCGGTTTTAGGAAGGCTAACTTGGGTAATCGTAGTTAGTCTTTTCCACACCAAACATTCAGTGTCTAAAATTAAAAACAGTGCAAAGAATATTGATGCGCATTGGGTTTGACGACTCTCAAGGACATAATTAATCGGCATAACAACCAAGAATTACAAGCGATTCAATTGCCCAAGAAGGGGAATAGGAAGCGAGCGTGCACTACAGAGACGCCGCCTGTGTCTCATAGCTTGCGTCGAATGGACCTCCAGGAGAATCTCCCTCCGTAACGTATCATGGCCACACGACTCCACGTGGCACAGTCAACTGTGAACTGCAATCTGTGTGAAAAGTTGAACCTCCAGAAGGTCTTTAAAATTCGTGGACATTACCTAAGTGCGGCCCATCGTTGTAAGAGAAAGACCAACAGCAGGCGTCTCTACGAACGCCATTTACCCGAAGAAAAGTGAAAGTATGTGGCCACTTTAGATGAGGCATGGGTGTATTTATCAGACTGTGGATAAATTCGAGCCATCGCTTACACTTCACGCGATGTAAAATCCCGTCCCGAGTTCATCAGTTATTGCAAAGCAACTTTCTCAAAAAGATTCATGGTTGTTGCGGGATACTGCTATCAAGACAAGTTAAGTATTCGTCAGGTCCCTAAAAACTGTAAAATCAACTCTTCCTTGTTTCAGCAACATATCCTTACAACAATTTATACGTACGACAAGCCTCGTTTGTAAGGAAATACCATCAATCAAATCTCTGTGCATATCGTAATGAGATAGAAACTGTGTCAATAGGCTAGTGTGACATAAAGACACAAAGGTGTTTATGTCAACAAAGCAGCAGACGACAGTAAACTCTGGCGGTGGCACAAAGAAGCAATAAAACACACCTCCAGAAGAAAAAAAAGGAACCATTATAAAAAGGACCAGTGGTCACTTCTCTATAATCCTGGGACCTGGTATGTGGTCCAAACCTAGTAGCAAACACCCAACTAAACCTTCGGAGTCCATCACAAATTAAGTATACAAAGAGAAGTTATCCACTTAGCCATATAGCGTCAAAAGGCACAAGTCCGAGATAAACGCTAGCTATACTTATAAATCGGGCTAAGTGAAATATTATTGTATCATTCATATATTAAAAACTTGTATAATAAATTGGTGTTGGGAAAACACAAATCAAGTCTTGTTCTATTCACAGTAATCCTTAAATTCGATCCTGCTGTACCGCAATTTATATGACCTGCAAGGAATCATAACGATATGGATAATGCTTCATCCGATACGTCTCATTCTACCCGTAACTATCTGTAACAGATTGCGCAAGACACCGGCATTTAGGCTATTCCATTTCAGGATATACCGGTGATGCCAGTCCTATGAATTTCTACGGGTTTGACCTACTGAAAAGAGCATTTTCATCTCGTCGTGTCACCACTCCCCAAGTGTCTGTGGAAAAGCCTCTAAAGTGGAGTGGCAGTGGATTCCACCTCCTGTACTTCGTCGTAGCCTTCTACAATGAAAGTTACAGTGCAGGGTATTATTGCCAAGGTGATCACATTGAGACCAACCGATAATGGTCCCGTGGATTTTTCGTAAGGTAGGTGGTAGTTCAAAATTGGTCACATGTATGCGGATCAATCTTCTGTAATACACATATTTTTTTCTCACTGTAAGCATTTAAAGCCCCCTCCCTTATACTACCCTATAATATATTTTCAAGGTGACATGGTAATGGAAATCCATCTAAGCCAATAAATTCCAGTAAATTACATAGCAAAAAAGAAACAAATTACTCTCAAACATGAGAAGGTCCTAATTGAGTTTTAAGTGTATTTGCTGTCAGAAATGCATTACAAGGGGTCGATGCAAAATGTATTCACAGGTAAACAGGTACGAAGAAAGGTTTGTGGTAGAAAAGGGGAAAAGAAATGCTTATTCCATAATACCAATGGATCTTAATAAACTGTTATCAGATATACCAACGGAACCATTATGTTTCCGTAACGCTATGTTCTACATATTAGGAAAGTCCATTTCTGCCTGGTCATTGATTTTCCACGACTTTTCGTAAGTTAACTGGGTACATATAAATAATATATTTTACTTTTCTTCTCTATACAAAAATTGTATATAGTTGTTTTCTCGATGGTTGAGTGGTTTTACTTATGTTGTTATAATCAAGGGACCCGAATTCGATTTATAAGGAAGGCACACTGAGTGCAGTTTTTCGAAATCTACATTCAGTTGTAGGGCGCTTATGATCTTATGGCGCTATTTCTAGGGTTACCATACGTCCGTATTTTGTACGGACAGTCCGTATTTTAAAGACTCTGTCCGTGTACGTACCGTACTATGCAAAAATTAAATAAAAGTCCGTAGTTTTCACTTAATTGGTTGTTGGCTGTTAATTTAGTATTTAAAAACTTTCGCGTTACACACAAATGGAAATTGTTCGTACAGCATTAAGCTGTAGTATCGCCTACAGTATTTGTTATTGTCTAGGAATATTTCTACAGTGATTGTTGTCCCCTAGCAATGTTTTAGAAAGAGAAATGTATTGAACACAAAGACCAGAGGGTCCTCCGACCTTGGCAATACAAATTTAAACAATTAGTATTAAGTGTGCATTTCAAGTTGTGTAGGAAATAATTAAAGAGTGGAAATAAACGTTCTAAGTGCCAACTGTGAAATTTTTTACTTTGATAAATTTTATTTTGTATGGGCCATTCATAGTAACTTTTGACTTCGGCTCGTCACGATCATGCGTCACGTTTTAGTTATAATCCACAATGACAAACATCCATGCTCTAGCCGGGATTCAACCCGCGACCTTCGAGTCGATGGCTTAGCGCCCTAACCCACACGGCTACCAGGTAGGCATGTGAAAGTTTACAAGAGAAGCAGAGAACTCAATAGTTTTAGCTAACACATAACGTATGAATTCCAACAAAATGTAATTGTTTTCACCGCTTCCGCATTGATTTGTCATTTCGAAGAAGGATGGGGACATGCGGGTGGGCATATCGAACTGTTGTATAAGTTTTGTTTCTGTTTTTCGTTTTGTAGGCCTATTTTTTAATTCTACTGGAACTGGTTTGAACTTAACCTATAACTATACTCTCTTATTTTTCAACTTGTATTTTTCAGTTAAAATACGAGCTGAACATAGCCTATGATTTTTAAACTTTTACTTCTCCCTTACATTGTAACATTGTAGGCACTCTACAGTAGACATTAGACAAATAAAAACTAAAATATAAAATAGGCCTACATAGCTTCATTTCCTCCCAACTTCTACAATACGGCAGCTAATTAGAATATCAATCTGGCTAGAGAAATCACTTTTAGTCTTGTTTTATGATAGGCGGCATATCACCCTTACAGGTATGGCGTGTCACCCATAGCATACGGGATAGACGCTGCGATGCAATGTTTTACAAAAAAAAAAATCTAATACCTAAGTGATGGGTGATTAGAATATAACTTTGCTGTGCTTGTCAGGAACATGACTGGTCACCATATTAATTAGGTATTTTTATTTTAAGTACATCATGGGACTTAGAATAATCATTTTTAAAAATGTGCGGCATCTCTCCCTGATTTACCCTAATATTCATGTTATCCACATTTTATTGTCATCCGGATAAATAACTATTCGGAGTCCAGATAATTTTTATACCCGTTTATTCACAAAGCGACCTACAATTAGTTTTTTTTTTGTTTTTGTCGCAGATTTCTTTTTAAAGGCCCAACAGGCATATATACCCAAAGTCGGTCACAATTGTGATCACTTTTCCGGGAAAAGGAATAAGAAAAGTAGTCGTTAGGGACTTAATCGAGGTACCTTCAGGGAACACGCCTGGTAAAACTGAGAAAAAGCCGAAAAACTGAGTCCAGATGGCTAGTAATGGACTCTAAGCTCGGTGTTCCACCTTGTTGGTCCGAAGTCTGTTAACCACTGCACCAAGGGGACTGGTTTTTCTTCTCACATGTAAGTACAACATATTAATCACTATCCCCGTCTATTAGCGCATCCGTATGAACGTCAGTGCATAAGGGAAGATATACGGTATGTTCTGTCTGTCTGTCAGTCCCCCTGTCCTACGTAGATGTCAGTAACTACAAGTCCGGCAGAAATTAGTAATATACCGTTGGTTCCAAAACTGCCTGAAATCTTATTATTTTGACTCTAAAGCTGGTAGGTCCTTTTCAACGGCTTATTATTCTCCATTCCTTCCCCTCCTAGATCTCAGGAACTGCAAATCCGACAGAGATAAGCCATACACCGTTCGATTTATCAGGCTTGAAACGGTCAAGACATTTGTCAGTTTGGTTCTATAACTGGTAGATCCTTTTCACTTGCTTAGTAATCTCCATTTCTTCCCCTAGATCTTAGTAACTATATCTCAGGCAGAGATGAGCCATAACTGCTGGGTTTGTCATGGTCTGAAATGGAGGGGAAAACTATAAACGTTGACGCTTTCTTTTGTGTGATGTTAAAAGAATATTGGATTTATATGGGGGCGCTTTGGTTTTGTTTATATAAACAACTTAGCTTGTTTTGTTATTGTTGTGTTTTTTGTTGCTAACGCAAAATGTGCTAACCTTCCATTAGCGTGTTTAGCGGGTGATTTATTTTATTTTCAATATATTGTATATTGCTCTCAAATTAAAGGGTTACTGCAACAGTGCCATTAAAACAAAAGATTCCTTGCCAAGATTAGAGTGTCCTATCCAAACAGATTATCCTAGCTGTTGTCAGGGAACATGTACTTCCTGTTACCTATATCTTTCTCGATTCTCGATCAATCCAATCACATACATTACACGATTTGTTATTGAGTAGGCGTTAATAGTATGTTACGTAAAATATCGTTATGAATGGGTACTAGTACAAAGATTATGTACTGCGAATATTATTTTAATAGTGTTATAAAACTTTCGAAGGGGATATAAGAAAACGTTCTGTAACAGCACTGGTACATAATAGTACTATACGAAGGTAAGAACTGTTTTTTCATATACGAAGTACTTGGAGCAATGTATGATTGAGGGATATATTTCACGCTCTGAAAGAGAGTATTAAATTACGTAGTAATGTTCCAAAGTTTACGGTCCTAACATTTTAGAATAAGACCTGGTCAGTGTACATCCGTCAACTCTTGAGATTACTTTTGTTGATTGCAGTTAAGATTTTGTGCTTTAGAAGGTTTAACGTCCGTATTCTGTGGTTTAACGCCTGTGTTTGTAACTCTTTTAACCTTTTTTAGTTTCTCACGCAGCTCCCGCATTTGTCCCCTTCCAGGTTAGCACATCTCCCACATTCGATCTCCTCTACGTTGACATGTCTGCCTAGAGTCACAAATAGAACTGTTGTGACATAGTATTTTAAGATGTTTAAACTTTGGTATAGGGTAGTCATTAAATTTTTGATGACCGAAGGTAATAGCTCGGTAGAAGAAATACCATGATTTCAATGTTTTTACGACGTATCTTGTCCGTCGTATTTGTCACCATTCCTATGTTCATTTCTCACGTTTGCCGATGTCACCGCACACAACATTCACAGGTGAGATAAGACAAAACACTACTTTACACGCTAACTTACCTAAGGAAATAGAGGACGGACGGAATGTTTTGGGATGACTTGTTTCAAGATCAGATGTGGCAATTTACAACCACCCGTGTGTCTCTCGACACAACGTTTACCACACCGATCCGTGTAGGGTCACGTTTTAGGTTCCGTTGGCATTTTGACTGAATCATAACATTAACCCTAGAACATTTACCTTTCGCACTTTCGTCAGGTAGAAACGGACGAAGAAAATCTATATCGTAAAAGTTCATATAAAACTTCGTAAACAAAACGATAACAAAATGGTTGCCTTTGTACTTCCACTTAAAACAACCATGCAACATCATTTAGGAGAACACAAACATTTTCTTGCATTAGACAAAGTTTTAATGATATTTTGAAATATACTAAAGTTACAAATAAATTTAAAATAAAGAACAATAAAAAGATTGACTGCGATAATAAAGAAAATTATTTGACAAATCTCTTTTAGCAAACACAAGTTTGTTCGCGCGAGCGTGCATACCCTTAACAGCTCAACATTGCTTTAAGTAAAAAAATATTTTTGCAATTACTTTTAAGTTTAATCTTTGTAATCATCAGCTTCATTGAAGTCTCTTGAAGAATGGAAAGGTGGGGGGATAAATATTGCTCCATCGACGAGAAATCGCACGATGACGCCCCACAAATCACCTTCCTTGAAGAACAAGACAAATACTTCACAATGCCACTAGGAGATAATTTGTACATGGCACACTGTCACAGCTGGGTGTCACTGTAAAATACACTGGGCACTCGTGCTCAAACTAATTCACATTGGAAAGTTGGTATAAATGCATTTCACTAAACAACGTTAATTCGTTTGGCAAGCAAAGATGATTCAAGCACTATGTTCCAGCGTTGAAAGTGAAGTAAAATGACACAGTATTACAGATTAAATGTTTCGCAACAACTTGCCATGACATTTTCAACTTATTCTTAACAACTCCGTACATTACGATTTCTAGGCTGGTCTCCACGTGATGTAGCACACAATGTCCGTTGCGGTTGACTGTAAAAATGTATCCATCCGCGAGGTTCAAGCGTGTACTTGGCCGTTGCACTCAAAGCGTTCAGGTTTTCTCTTTGACTTTTGTTCGCAACGATGCACAGTTCGAAACAAATTATAACTTTGACAAACTTCTAACAACTTTTCTTTAAAAAATCTAGATGGAATTCTGTAACCAGCTGCTCATTGTCTGGACACGAATTTATTTTTGAATTCAGGTTCCAGAGCGTCTAGATTCTGAACATTAGAAATATATCCAAAAATCTTTCGGTGCTTTAAGTGTAGAGAACGTACAGCGACAACTGGCCTTCAATCAAAGCGAATTTTGGCACCTTTCCTTCACCGATTACAGAGTTAGAACAAGGCTACTATTGAGTACTATATTGGAGTTGCTTGAGTCTATATCAGCAATTAATGAATACCTGGCCCAGTTGGAAAGGAGATGTCAGAAATGGCTGAATTAGTTTCAGCAAAGAAATCATGTCGAAAATAGGCTGAAATTTCTGCGTGCGGTGAGGTAGTTCTGCAGAGAGGTGCAACAGAAAACTTCAGTGGATATTCCGCAAACAACATTGCTGCTTTGAAGCTCTGTTTACTAACAAGTTGTGACGGGCAACAACTTTCTCCGCATACAAAAGTATCCTTACCGGTAAATTGATAAGTTCCTTGCCTGAGAATTTTGAAAGATATCTTTATATTTACTGTAACCGGTCTAATATGTAGTAACAACGAACTGATCTGATACACTGTACGAACGCAAAGAAATATTCTACTGAAGATTTCAAGATTGTATATACACTAGTTCTATATCATTTTCAAATATTCATGCAACATTTACTTGTCCTTTTTAGTGTATATTTGCGTATTATAAAAGCATATTTAAAAAGTTTTTAGAGTATAGTTCCATGCATATTTAAGCTGGTTTTCGTGCATATCGATCCGCCCTCTAGTGACAATATTTATTTTCTTTCTTTTAGGGTCCACAATGGAGAAACCGAACCCAACAAACGGAACAAGTGAAAAGATCTCTGTTCCAGGAATCTTTGCACTTAACAAAGAGGACACCAACTGGGTCATGACGTCTTCATTCATTATATTCACCATGCAGACAGGTCAGTTGTCCTAACAATAGTAACATGAAGACGTAATAGGACTATTCCCCTCAGGAAATCCTGTTAGAGCACTTGAGTCAAAAGCCTTTCAAAGATCAAGGTAGATATTGATGATACGTTACTTTCAGTTAAAAGCAGTAGTAATATAAACCGTCTCATTAGACAAGGTATACCGTAACCTATTCGACTCTCTTGGTAGACGAATACCGGCAAACAAAACAAGAAACTTGTGCATATGAACTTTGTTGAAAATTGCTTCGTTTTCTTTTCTGATACAGGGTTTCCAACTTCGAGCCCCAAACCAACTTCTGAACAATGAAAAATAAAATTAATATTTCTCTTTAAATCATAAGCAACCCAAGCAGCACAAGTATAACGGGTCGATATCGGGTCTATACTGGGCCAATAAGCGGATACCGATCATGGTTGGACGTTCTGACTAAACATCGATCTACATTGGAGTGGTACGATATTCAAATCTGAAACGTTTTGTACTTCATCCTGAAAACATGGAAAAAGATTTTTGACAGCTTAAATTATTAGATTTAGAGAAATATTACTGTCTGAAGATGTCGGTGTTGATCGGACACTGGCTGATGTCGTTCCGAAGAGCGTCGTGTGTGTTCGAGAATATCTATGTAGTGCAGAAATCCCACGTGTTGTACAAAAATAGCATGTATATAACTTGCACATGCTCCCTTCTTAAGGTCATTCTGTTATCAAAGGACGGTCAATGTCACCACATTTCATGTCTGACAAGTAAAGGACCATATGATTGTCGCGCAAATCCGATACAAACATACTACACCTGATTGAGCATGAAAAGATATGGAGATCACCAAATCTTAAGCTGCTAAGGACCATAGGGAAGAGGAAACACTCAACTTTATTTTTGACCTCGAGGCATCTAAGGCTCAGGCCGAGATAGAGGAGTGGAGGATTCGAGAAGGTGTCGGCCAGGGCCTACGTTGAAGGTACCATCCCGACATTTGCCTGGTGTGACAGGAAAATTCCTTGGAAAACATCAGTCAGATGGTTGGCCGCTGGGATCAAACCCAGAACCTTCCGAATGCTACGCTAACGTTCTACCACTGAGCTACGGCGGCTAGGTAAGATACTATGAATGGCGGCAAAATTAGAGACATTCAAGAATGACGGTGAAAGTGAATATCTTGCAAAGAGGGATAGAAAGCCAACCAAAAGGATCATACCAACTATAAGAAGGGCATCAAGGACTAGGAAAGACCATAAACAGGGTTGTCATCTGGAATGCAGTGTTGCCAGTTCTGCAGAAAGTTGAGATAGTGGATATAGCACAAGGAAAAGGAATAAATAACACAAATGACAATAGGGAAGCACATGCGTGAAAAGGGTGAACGATAGTCGTACGTGACTATCGGACTAGCGTGAATACAAATATAGAGAAAAATAGAGAACAATACTCACCTGTTGTAGTTTAGCTGTAATTGACATGAAGGTCACAAATGAATGCGTGGTCAACACACAAACATTTGTCACAGTGAGCACAGCGGATGAAAGTAGGGTGGTCACACGCGTCCCTGCAGCATTCCTCTGGACATCATGTTACGAAGCAATATTCGGAAGGTGTTTGGAATTGCCCGGGATGTTCACTGGAGTATCCACGCAAAGCGGATCATCTTTTGGAATCGCCTTGCGGAAAACTGGTAATGAACAAAGGACTGTGGGAGGAGAAAGGTCTCGCGTTGCCACACTTTAATGCTGATGCTGAACGAGAACACCAATCTATCTGTGATGAACTTCACCATGTTTTTGAATGGACGAAAGAACACAACAGCAGGTTGTACAAGACCTGTACATTTCGCAGGAATCAGCTTCTTATAGAACTCAACACCGACAGAAACTGTCCTGTTGTAAAGAGCATCATCCTTGTTTGCAGCCCACGAGTCGATCAATAGCAAAACACGATCCTTACCCTGCAGATTGGGCCTCAAAAATTTCTCCAGGAAGATTTGCAAATCGCCTTTGGTCATATTCGCTTATATTCTTGCATATGCATTCACATTATGGAATTCAGCGGCCATGCTCTCTGAAAAGTGACCACTGGGCTCCGCAACAAGAACATACATATGTGGAAGCAGTGTGTCATCCATTCCAATCACCGGTATAATCATATATCAATGCAACGTTGCGGGGATTGAACCCATGGCACCAAAGACTGGGTTGCTGCTCCGCATGGCAAGAGTTCTGCCAGAATAGAATTCTTTATCAAATCTGGAGTTATCTGTATTAAGGACCTGCTCTGCAATGAAAGACTTGATCTCGTGAACAAAGTCTGCGGGGGTTGTTTGAACAGCAGCGGCATCAAAGTCGACTTGCGTACTAACTTTATGTGTAATCTTGCGCGAGACTATTTTGTGTTTTTGTTTGAAGCGCGTGACCTATGATCTGGACGCTGCGAATGGTAAGGTGTTGTGTGGATCATTTTTCTTCCTTAATATTCATAGCCCAGATGCGTATTCTGCGGTTGTGAATAGTTGCATTGCGTTGTCTCATTGCGATGAATCTCACGATTATTGAGACGTTTTTGTAAGGAATGCCGGCGCCTGCAAAGCGGTATGAGTGTATTTTGAAACTTTTGCAAGACCCTCTTATTCTTTGTTTTGCGTTTTTGTGTCATAACGGAAGTGATTTTCAGACGCGGTGACACGTCAATCGTTAATCCAGGAAGACATCTGGGGAGGCTCCGACCCTCTGGGCAGCTTGGTCCAGATCTTGTATGTATCGGCCAAGTAATTGTCCGGGTAGTTTGTGAACGGTTTCTTTGGTGGTGATGGAGCATAAGATGACGAACTACTGCTTTTGTGGTGCTTAACGACTGGTGGACTTCGTTCTGGCAGCAACGTCGTTCCTCCTGCTAACGCAGTATCATCACCAAAATCACTTTCAATGACCTCATCATCTGTGCCATCGTCATTTATCATTAGTGTGTTAAATTCATCCACAACAACTTCTTTAGACAGCTGCGTTTTAATCTGTTCTGCAACGAGACATTCCTCCTGCGTTGAAGTTTCCTGCGAGATACCGAACACATCCGCTAACAACTAACAAAGACAGCTTGTCGCATTCTGTATATATATGATGCGCCTAGTAAATCGCACTCTCGTCCCCTACACAGTACACAGAACCATTTTAATATCTCGCCCTCCCTTCTCACAATATCCGTGCTCTACCTACGTTCAAATCCCTACCTTCACTTGTTCCAAGTATGAACCATAGCAGGGCAATTGACCTGTGTGAAGCTGGCCCCCCAAGTGTCTGTGCTGATCGAAATTTTTAGCACTCAATTTGTGCTGGTTGTGCTACCCACTTTCAACGTTTGTGTTGGTTTGGTTTAGGAGACATTCTACCTTAAAGTTTGAAAAATTTGGGGGGGGTAACTTCACGCGAGCCCCCAAGTGTTTTTGATGCTGGAGATTTTTGTTGTGCTGCGTGGCACTCAAATTGTGCTACCCACTTTCAATATTTGTGCTAGCTTAGTTTAGGAGATATGCCAGTTCAAAGTGTTGGGGAGCCAACTTCACGCCAGTTCCGAAGTGTTTGTGCTGGTCGAGATTTTTGTTGTGCTATTTAGCACTCAACTTGTGCTGGTTGTGTTACCCACTTTCAACGTTTGTGCTGCCTTGGTTTAGGAGATATTTATTTATTTATTTATTTATTTATTGACTTATTTTCCATGGCGGAGTTAAGGCCACAAATGCCTTCTCTTCCACTCAACCATGTACATACAAAATCTAAATAAGCTATCAATATTAATACTAGTATAATTTGATAATAATTAAGAAAAAGAATAAACACTAAATGAATACACATAACTACACAAAGAAAAAAAAACATAAACAGACACAATGCACACACACACACACACACACACACCTACACACACACACACACATGTTAACATTTTACAGAAAATTTAAGCCTGTTTACAATTTAATGCTGATAATATATATGGATATACAACGATAATGATACTACTACTAATAACTAACTAAAAAATATACAAAAATAACACCAGAATATTTAAAAAG
>JAGDQP010051568.1:0-13985 GCA_022664845.1 Lepisma saccharinum | reverse complement strand
AGCCAAACTATTATAAAGTGCTGTGGTGCTTTTCAGCAGACCCCAACACTCATAATAGCGTCTCCTTAAACGCAGTTGAATGTTAAATAAAAAAGCAGTTAATAGTCAAGAGGTTTATTAAACATCACATTTTCCTATATGAATTCCTCTGTATGTGAAAACCCAACATGGCATTTTACATACTTACATTCAATAGTTTATGTCGGTTTAACGTTATTGCTTTTTAACTAATCTCATATCTCATTATACTAAACAATAATAATATACAACTTAATCAATCATATAAATGTTCTGTTAACTAACATCTTAAATGTCAAACTCATGTGGTGTTTTTTAACACGCCCGCCATTTGTAAACGCTGAGTTATAGTAGTGACATCTATTGACCTACTCCCGAACTATTTCAATTAACATAATAATAACAATAAATTATAAAATGAACTAAATCGTAAATATCTCTTTGAAAAACAAGAGATAATGCTTTTAAACAATTCACAATGCTTTTAAACCATAATATAAACATGATTCATAAAATATAAACTAACCTAATTCGTCCAACACTCAATAGGAACATATCAAATTATCCACGTCCCCCCCCCTTTTTTTTCGTGCATTATGTATGCATGTGTGTTGCACCACTTGAAAGCATTTATTATTCTGAGAAGAATTACGTCAGTTCAACACTGTTGTGTTTGGAAATTTCTGTTATGTTCTATTTACGTTAGGTTATTATATAGGTTCGGTTTCGTATATACAGAGAGCATTGGTAAATAACACTTTTCGTCATACCTATTGAAGATATCGGAACCAAATTTGCAGCACGCATCTGCCTATATCCCATATTATTTTTCAAGTTTCATTATGTTCGTGTACTCTTACCCGGGGCCGCTCCAGAGGGCGCAGAAATTTAAAAAAAAAAAATTTTTCAGGGAAATTTCCCGAATTATCCTAATTTTTCCTTTCCACGTCCATGATGCACACATGCCGGTTATACCATTGGAAAGGAAAGCTGCTTCATTCTGAAGAGAATAAAGTATGAACCATCATCCTCGGGTGAATAGTGACGATGCTATAGTTATTTAACTAAATGTCTAAAATTTCCTTTAAATTAAGTGTAAAAAAAATTTCCAACAGGCGTTTGACCTCAGCTGACAAATTCATCGCTTAAGAGGTATGGTATTATTCAAGGAAGATATCTATTTTTGATCATAATTACCGTCCGCAAAAATCAATTATCTGCAGCTCAAAATGCCGGGAAATAACCTGTCACGTACTCGACTTTATTATTTTAAGAGTTTCATTTACTTTAATTTTAAAACAATGTATCTTAGTACATAAGTGAATACAAGATGTGTTTCGAGGCCCATGTCTCGACAGAGAAAAAGATTAAATCATTTGTTTGCAATGCTAGGGAAAGAATTATTAATTGTTTTAAGCTCCAACAAATACCAAAGACAAGAGATAGTAACCACTCATTAAAGGCAACATATATATGTTTGAGTTTACTAGTACGTTGTGTTTCACTATAAAAACTCGGTGTCATTGCTCCCTCATGCTCCGGGCTCCAAGCCTCGCCCCCATACACTATGAAAATATATACAGATAGAGACAGTGTAACAATGTTATATCAGGGTGTCTACTGAGTTTAATTTTCAAAATTCCAGTATATTCAGTATAACTATCAGTTAAATTCCAGAACCTAATACTATGACTTTTTTAAGTTCTTTAGGAATAATCACACTCTTGATGAGCAAAGAGCATTATTATTTGTATTATCTAAATGTATTATAACTTGTATAATTATTATATTCTAGTTATAATGCAAGATTGTTATTACCCTGCACTTTTGGAGTTCAAAAATCCAGGGTAGAGTATAAAGAATGATAATATTTGTATATTTCATAATTTTTCCAGTATGTGGATCAAAATTCCAGTATATTTCCAGTACCAAAATTAAATTCCAGTATTTCCAGTATCAGTAGACACCCTGTATATGCATATTTCATAAATCCATAATAAATATTCTTGTAAACAAGCAATTACATGTGTGTTTCTTCTAATGAGCCTATCAAACAATCTTTCTTGGAACGGCCTTTGTTTGATATTTCACTCAGTAAGGGTTGCACATAATTTTCAAATTTGATTTTCTCAAAATCGGACAAATCGAGAATTTATTATACGTTGGTTATACTTCCTAATAGTTACCATCAAAATTGTAACTTAGGACAATTGTGAGATTAAAAATATTTTCATTATATGCCTAGGAAGGAAATGATGGTCCACATTAAGTGTAATTTTATTACATACTGATAAACATCAGGTGTTCACAATCACAATATTCCAATAACTCCAGATTCAGATGATGTGCCATTTGAACAAAAAAAATTGGATTTGTTGCTTGTATGACAGCAATTAGTGGATAGTATGTGTATTATAAAAAATGACAAAAAAAAAAAAAAAAATAGTGTATAGTTTTTCAACCCGTGTGGAATGTAAACCAGCGCCTGCCTTCCTTCGCTTAGCCCAGCAGACCAGACATTTTAACAGTGTCACAAACCTTTATTACTTGTAACATGAATCCACTCACTGCAACTGGGAAGACTTATAGATTATCTGCTGAAGCTTCCCAACTTTTATCGAAGAAGAAATGTGCTTTGTATTCATAAATTTAACAGTGTAGACCATCCCCGCCATCTTGGTACGCACTTTCCAGTGATTTCCATGGGAATTGTTTTACTCGTCTTATATCGCTCAGGAGCGTAATCTTTAACTTCTGTTTTCGCCTAGTTTCTCGTCATGTTATCTTGGACTCGTGCTATTTTGTAGAAATGCAATATTTTACACACGAACAGTGTAATTTTCCCTTGACATATTGTGATTCATATAGCAAACTATTAATAATACACTATACTTATACATTTGAAGAAATTT
The DNA here is from genome assembly GCA_022664845.1 of Lepisma saccharinum. Lineage (NCBI taxonomy): Eukaryota > Metazoa > Arthropoda > Insecta > Zygentoma > Lepismatidae > Lepisma > Lepisma saccharinum. The sequence goes on along the minus strand of JAGDQP010051568.1, from coordinate 11,055 downwards.
CACAAACCAAAACTATAGAAGAGTCAAAATAACCACCAAGACAAATCCGTGAAAGCGGAACTTGAATATTCTATTTTTGACAGGCATAGAATCAGTAAAACCATTCCCATGTAAATCAATGGAAAGTGCGTACCAAGTTGGCGGGGATGGTCTACACCGTTAACTTACGAACTTCCTCATTTCAAAACCGGTGAGTTATGATCATTACATTTTGGATTATAAATAAATTAACTTAATTTAGAAGTGAGATATATATATCTTTTAACTCTAGTAGAGCCCACGTAGTATAAATTAATATGATAATACAATACAGTTGTAAAACTTGTTTTGCAATAAACTAAAACAGTGATTTTTGATAGTGCCGAAGCAGAGCGAACTTACTCAAAAAGAAAAACATTTTATTTTATCTCCATAACGCAGTACAAAGATAATTTGTTACTTGACAGCTTCGTAACAGCACACTGAAGTTCATGCACTTTCTTCCTATTAATTTTATTTATATTATAAGATCTCATTGAAATACCATCATGAGAAACTTCGTGCATACATTGTACTCAGATACACATTGAACATATATTTTTTACAAACAATTACAAGTCTCTAATTTCAGTTTTTCAAAAAAATAACTTTTCTTTTTTAAAAATTTAAAGAACAGCCTAAGAGTCAAGTAACATTAAATTAAAGCATTTGTAATTCTGAAAAGAATAGTGTAAGTTTGAGCTTTCGAGGACTAATAATTTTTTAGTTTCCGTACTTGGTTTGAAAACGGGTGTAATATATATATATATATATATATATATAAAAAGCTTTTTAATTTTTCAAAATTTGTAACTCAAAAACCCAAAGTGAAAAACATCTGAAATTTTGTATTTTTTATCCTTACCAATAGTACAACTTATCGGATTTCCGAGGTTGTTCCAGACTTGATATGGCATAACCCTATGATGATGAACTGAAAAGTTTCAGTGGAAAAGTAATAAAAAAAACTTTGGTAAACTTTATTTTACATGGGCCAGTTTAGTAACTGTTGAATTCGGCCCGTCACGTTCGAGTTAACAGACACCCATGCCGGGACCACTGAGTCGTTTGGGCCTAACACCTTAGACTGCATGGCTACCCGGTCGGCTAAAAAAAGTAATAATTTCATATCTTGTTTCAAACTTATATTGAAACAGAATGTAATGACTTATCAGTCAGTGAAGTGCCGACACAAAATTACGGTCCTCTGCATAATTAGTTAGGGATATGTATCTAAAACACGAACTCTAATTTTCAAATTGTACTGGAAGGCACGAATGGTCGTGGCTAATAAGACCAGTAGAGTATAAAACTAGGAGGCACGGCGTGTAAAGCTCGTCCTCTCCCTTTTTGGGGTTAAGTTCCATAAAGGGGTGAAGTAAATCGTAAAATTTACAGAAAAATGATACGCTTAAAGGGATGTGGAGTCCGCGAATATTGAAAATTATGTAATGAGTCCCCTCTCGCACTAAAGCACAACAAAGGAGAAAGAGCTGTGAAGAGCAGGGAACTATTTGCAGTCGCGGAAAGTAACTTAAATGTAGGAATTTGAAAGTATCTATTAAGGGGATGGCAAGATGCCACCTAACCTGGCTTTAACTATCCCGCCTTCGCTCGCTTCGCATTACTTTCGTCTGCGTATGAATCTCGTTTCGTCTGATTGAGTTGTGGGAACTGTGAAAGTCTGTAAAAGACGTGCACAGGGTAATAAGCAATGGCCGCTCCATTCCATGAATGCAAGTAGATTGTGAAATTGAAGGGATTTCGAAGCGATTCACGTCGATGAAATCTATGCAACGAATCTGCAACATAGGTGAAAAGGTAACCATAATTGAATCATCAGATGGCAAAAATAGTGGAACACTAGAATAATTTAAGTTCACCCTTCTGTGGAACTAGTGCCTCTTTTTTTTGGCAGTGTATATAAAAATCCACATCTCGATCGTATAAATGCCCCTTCAGAAAGTTTAGCTAATTCAGATATTTTTAAAGTAGGAAGTCTAATGAAACTCTCAACATTTATTGGGTTTACTTCCATACATGGGGCATCTCTCTATTCCTTTCCTTGGACGAGTAAAGCTGTGACTGGAGACGGGCATATGCCTGAAATGCCAGAAAGCAATGAAAATAAAAATAATCATCCACGATATTGCCTCTCATTGGGAAATCCAGGGATCGAATACGGTGTTGGCAGTCTTGTATGGAGGTTACACTGGTTTTCTTAATTACACCAGAGCTGAAACCAATCAGTTTTGAACCGGTTATATGATATAACTTTTGTATTTGAACACTCTTTCTTTCTGGAAGGATTGGGAGGAGGGTGTCCACCCCCAGAGTGGAGTGGGGGTTTGGCACTACCCAGAGCACGAAAAATATGACTGCGAAAAGTTAGTAATAACATGGAAAGTGTCATACCTCCTGGGAAATATTCTGCCTGAGGTGTGCACATTACCCTATCCCTCGGGAAAGGCTGTTAAAGAATTTGATGTTTGAAGTATTAAATGGGATAAAAGCATTAAAATCTTCTAAAACGCTCAAAACTGAAGTTCCTGTACATAAGATCACTTCTCAAGCAATCTCACAAATTACAATATTGACTGATTGAACCCACAGGAACAAGACCAGTTAGGGGATCGAGATTGAGCCCCTGAGTCAAGATTCTATGAACGGGTCGCAGAGTTAAGTAAGTCTTGTCATTCGCTTCAGGTTCCGGACAGGTTTGAGTTACACTAGGCAAATCATGCGATTTTATGCCAATTGACACACACCTAGCATTGCCCGACATCCAGAATTTTACAATACTCTTTCTCGTTAAATATGAGGCCTATGGTTTTGATGTTTTGCAAAGAATGTATTAACAATGGCAATATTTAAGAGAGGGAGAGAGCTTTACGGGTTCATAGTATAAATTAATTGTTTCAAACGAAGCTACTGTCCGGATTTTCAGATTGGATAACGAACGTATTTTCGTCAGCGCACCACGAATTTATCAAATTAATGCATTACTGTAGTTGGTCTATGATAACAATAATGATTTACTGTGATAATATTCTAGTGCCGCGGGGGTAGAGAGCTCCCATCTGTTGCGTGGGTCCTTTGTTGTCCTGGCTCATGCATCGTGGGCTCTGTGGTGGACAAACAGCGCGTTCTTCGGTTTTGTAGGGGTTCTCCGGTTTCTTCCCACTTTCTTGATTCCAAAAATTCTCCCATCGGCCTGAGCCAATGTTGCCTACATTCAAATTTCAATTTCAAAATATTACAGTTTGGTATATAATTCAACTGTGCTGAATAAATCTGAATTTTAGAATAGTACCCATAATTCTTTTAAAATATTCAATAATTTGGGCCAAATTATTTGGAGGCACAAAAAGAAATACTGATACATGATTTGTGAATTGTGCATCGATACACTAGTTCTTATTACATTCTCTGAAGTGTGTGTTGGCTACCACTAATACAAATAAATCACAGTCATATTCGATCCACTACTGGATGAGGCCTCTCCCCGAAGGGAGGAGTTAGTCTACTGCTCCCACGCTGACCAGACGGGTTGGGAGAGGAAAGCCGAAGCTCTCACTGTGATCGCCACTGTCTTATTCACAGCAGCTCCCCAATTGTCCTCACGATGCTGAATCAACACAGAAATGTTTGAGCCCCCAACGGGAATCGAACCCGGGACCGCTCGCACTGAAGTCGAGCGCGCTACCGACTAGGCTACGCAGGAGCTCACTACTACTAATATACTAGCAGTTAATTTCAATATTTCTTTGACTCTCAAAATCTTTTCATTTTAATCATCCAGAGACAATTAAATGTGTTTTTGTAGAAACCAGAGACGAAGCAAATTATGTACCCATTTAAGTAGAAATTTTGAAAAAGGCCAAAATATCCCAACCCAAAAAGGCGTGGAAAATATTTCATCTCTAGTGAAAGTAATACCCATTTATTTAAACTGAAACCTTTGAGTACTACGCCAAATTGAGCAGTAAAGTTCCTCTGAACAGTGATATCGGATTCGGTACTGAAAGCAATACTTCGAGAAAAGTGACTAGGGTGACGGCACCAGTTTCCGGCCACTTAAGGAAAATTCTTAACTGTAATGCTATGCAAATTCCCACAAAAGATATAAAAAAAAAACAACTAAAATACTTGAGTCAATAAATAGTTTGGACAGGGTTCCCACTCAAACTAAACAATCGAATTCACGGCTTTTTCACGGTTTTCAAGGTCCAAAATTTTGCAATTTCACGGTTGGAAAGTTTATAAAAATAACCTTTACTGACCGCACGACGGCAATAAAAACCGCCCGGTGCGGGAACGAAGCGTGTGCTGGCCCCAGTGCACAGCGCGGCGGTCGGTACGTAGCAGAAATTATAACTGTAACATGCATGCACTTTGTAAAAACTAAATAAATAAAAAAAAAACAATACTTACAAACTTGTAGAGCTGAAGCACTTCTGTAAGACCTTTTTGCTTCAGTGGATTATGTATAATAATTTTTGATAGGCCTATTTTAATTGTCAAGCCGATGTACAATAGCAATTTATTTGTAGTTCTTTTAAATAAAAAAAAGTCTTATCACTCTTTAACGTTATCTGAAGGTACATTTCTTGCAGCTGGTATAAGTAACAAACCGGTTTGCTTCATAAAAAAGTAAATAAATTTACAAAAACTATTTACATGTCACATCTGCATTTTTTCTGAGTCCGAATATTTTTTTCCCCTCTAATTCAGCGGTCTTTTTTCTCGCGTCGGCTAAAAATTGCAACTTTTCTGTTTCCAATTCTATTTTCTCTTTAGCAGCAGGTTTCTCCTCTCTTTCTCTGTCTATACTTTCATTTCCTCTCTTCTTTTTGCCAAATAATGCTCGGTGTAGCGGGCGTGTGCATTTTTAGCCGAATGAATCATATCCGTGGTTATTTCCATAGTTTCCACTCCACGAACTACTGATACTGTCACAAACCTTTCTCAAGGCCACTAAACTTTCTTCCTTCAACAAGTTCTCAACTATACACTCTTTGTTGACGAAGAATCCCCTTTCCACTGAGACGTTCCCGTGAGACAGTGTAAGAATGAGGTGAATAAAGACTTCAAAAAATCTTTGTACACCTCTGGACCTTCCCCACTTAATGTTCACTCGAGAAAAGTTTGAGGTACTGGCGCTTTATAATATCTGCCGTCATGTCCTGTAATCTATTTTCTGGTAACCAGTTCTTCTAAACATTTTATACCTGCATTGTTATTAATGACACTAGGATCTAAGCATGTGATGACTTTACACAATGGATACTTGATTGATGATTTTTCGATATTTCTTTTGGTCATCGCGAGGATTGCAGCCTTAGCATCTCACTTCAAGTTAAACTTGTCTAAATCTGTAGTTGTTGCATATTTTCTGAGAGCATCTTTGGTGGGAAAACCCAAATCTAAGAGTTTGATTGGGTTAAGATTAATGGATGATAAATCTACTTTGTAAATTCGATTCCTTACATCATCTAGATGTTTTTTTTACCACTATCTCCACAAGAGTCAAAAGTAACGAGGTAATCTCACTATTAAGCAAAGGAGCCATGGGCGCATCATTATGAAATTCTCTCAGAAATAGTAAAAAAAAAAAAAAAAAAAAAAAAAAAAAAAACGCACTTTGACGTAAAGAATGCTAATTTGACTGGCAACAGCTTATCGTTTAGTTTCTCCTTAAGCACTAAAAAACTTGGATGCTGGCTCTTTTTTTATCCTTCACTACAGTATCAACGTATTTTCTGACGCAAGGCAATACCGGCATCGCCCTTTCAGCCACGCGACTGTTTTCCAACCATATGACACCACAGATCTTCAATTAAAAAAATGTCAGATGTGCTGTGGTGCGTGACGTCTGCTCTGCTAACCGGCGAATCTTGAAACAGATTGTACAGCGCCCTGAGAACCCCTCCTACGTCCGATTTTGTTGCACTCATGCCCGTTTTGGAGGCCACAACTGCCAAATGGGTAACAAAGTAGGGCTATTTGAAGAATCTGAAAGATCCTGCTGAGGGTCATTTAACAATTCTATATTAACGTTACGCTCATCCATAGAAACTTGTATGATTTTATTAATAATTTCAGGTAAAATAGCATTTTTAATGCCTTTTTTTCTTTGCTTTAATAGCATTTTTAAGAAGATCTTATGATTAGGAATGTCCTAAAAATACTGATGTGTAGTACCTGGTTTTAATTTCATGGTTCATTGAATTCCACCAACGAATATGCAGGTCCATTTGTTGCCGCTGACTCACCTTATTTAAGGATTCGTCAAAACACATAAACTATATAAATAAGAACATTCCTTATTATTATTATTTTCAAACTCTCTTTCAAAGTACGGCCCCAAACCGAATACTACTACACATCCCACTTTGGTATAATCTAATCTAAGTTTTCTGACGCTATATCACTATCTGGAAATTGAATTTATGAAACGTTTTGCATAACGAGCTGCAGCTGCAAAAGGAACGTGATTCAAAACTATTTGTAAACACAAAAATACTTCTGATTTTGTCACGAACTCTGAAAGAAGATATTGTTTCACAGTAGTTTGGGGACGAGTCGTTAAAACACGTGTTTGGCTTGGCTTGCTGTATGACTGCTTCCCGAAGCAAAAGTCGCTAAATGCATCTCAACATGATTTCGACTGGTAGAGAGGGTCCTGGTACAGAATTGTCCTCTACCTTGTCTTTTCAAAACATCTTCAACGAAAGGCATTTTCGTCTGTTTCTTCAATTTAAAATGCGCTTAGCGGCTTTAGTAAGACTCCTTAAGGCAGTGTGGAAACGTCCTTTAAATTTGAAACAGTTCCAAAGCACAGTTCTGAGACTCAAAACGACTTTTATTTTCTTGGGGTTAACTATAGTAGTGACGGACCAATTTTTAGAAATTTACGGGATGAACTGAGATAATTGTGTGATGGTTGTGAGTAATAGGGAGGAAAATAGTAATATGGGTAACATTATTAGTGAATAATAATATTGCTGCAGTGTGTTTTTAAGATGTTTTAGGACGCACTGCATGTTGTGGCGGGAGGAACTATTTTGCGTAGAGTTACAGTTGTTGTCATGTGGAAGGCGGTAAAACAGTGTTGAAATGGCGTGTCTTTGTGATGATTATGACATTTCTTGCGTTATTGTTATTGAATCGTATGGAAATGACGAGGGAAAGTGCATTTTGAAGGTTATTTAGCAGAGTATTTATGTAAGAAAAGGAAAAGGCCCCGAAACAATTGTACACGACTTTCTAATGGAAATTGGGAGAGTTAACACGCGTGTGTGCTGAAGGTAAGTGAGAATATGTGTCAAAATATATTTTGTAAAGATACATGACCGCACATAACTTTACCTAACCTCCACGTTCATATGTTCAGTAATTGAAGATAATTTACGAAAAAGGAATTATTAATAATAAATGTGAACATATAAAAATATATTTTGTAATGATACATGACCGCACCTAACCTCCACGTTCGTATGGTCACTAATTTAAGATAATCTACAAAAAGTGCAAGAAAACAATTGCGTAAACCGCTCGCCTCCCATGAACACGTAATGTGTGCGTTTTAAGTGATTTTAAAATTGGTCCGTCACTACTATTGTAATGCCTTTTCTTCTGATAAGTTTTTCTATCAATTTGAAAATTTTCTAGATTTTCAAGGTTTGATACCGCAATTCACGGTTGAGTGGGAACCCAGTTGGAGTTTATTAACGCTGTATAAAATGAAGAAACCTATGTTTGTAACCCGTAAGAAGAATAAAACTAATCAGATAGTAAAAAATACCTGTTTTCAGAAACGGGTTACCAGTAACTGGCTGCTAAATACCAGTATCCGGCCACACTTGTCTGTCTTACTAAAAACGTATAGCATAAATAAAGGAAAACAAAATATAACAAACTTTATTAATCAGAGATGAGATCTTAATTATCAGAACTGTCACCCGCACAAGATTCACAGAGAAAACAATTTCCTTCATCCGAACCAAAAGATAGAAAATTTCAGACGGTTGCGAAAACTCCTTTTTTAAAGGGAACCCATTCTCTAATCCAGATCCTTTTGGGAGGATGAGTGTAAAGGCCGCTTTAGACGATACAATTTCTCGTACGGTGGGTCTTAGCGAAAGCAGTGTGTCAGCGTAAAAAAAAAATATAGCGCAAGATGCTATGGATTTATACCATAGCATCTTGCGCTATTGTAGCATTCTTGCTTTCACACTCTGGCACTACTGCTAATCGTAAGATTCATCGTAGCATAAACGCTGTCATCTAAAGCGGCCTTAAGACTCAATGACTTGTAATCAATGAGGCCCGGGTTCGATTTCCGATGGAGACCCAAAACGTTCCAAGCCCAAGTTAAACTTTAGGTCCCGTTCTTGTTACATATTCATCCGATGAAAAGCAATGGCAAACCACCATCGGTTCACGTGCCCAGGAATCTTCAGGTCAGGACCAGCGGTCGGGCACAACACCCATCATCACATAAATAAATAAAGTTGAGAGAACGTTGAAAATTGAATATTGGTCACCTTCACCCCATCCTGCGATACTTTTCCCGGTGGACAAAAACTGGTGCTATGCACTTTTAACATTACAGGGTTCCCACTCATTTGCCAAGATCAAATTCCCTTTATTTTTCCAAGTAACTATTCACAAATTTGCTACTGCTCCAACGCTGACCAGACGGGTTGGGAGAGGAGAGCCGAAGCTCTCACTGTGATAGCCACTGACTTTTATTCACAGCAGCTCCCCAATTGTCCTCACGATGCTGGGTCAACAGAATTTTTGATCCCCCACCGGGAATCGAACCCGGGACCGCTCGCACTGAAGTCGGGCGCGCTACCGACTAGGCTACGCAGGAGCTCCATGTAAAATATATACGCATTTCAAAATCTTACAGTTGACAGAATCCCCTCCCCTCTTTTTTTTTTACTGTTTACAAGTTAAGCTAGTGACTGGATCAACTCTGCAGAACTTCAGCCATGAATTATCCACACTCACCTTCTATTCTCTGTATATCATTCTACACTTCCAAAACGTCCTTCCTTATCACCAGTCCTTCTTCCTCACTATGTCCATAAATTTTACAAATAGATCTTCTCCAGCAGCATTAGTTTGCAGTCGAAACACGTATTCCGCAAAATAATTCGAAAATCGATTTAGTTTATTGTGGCGTCGGACTTTCATAACTTGCCAAGTTTCGTCAGGACAGTCTTCAGTCAAAATCAACTTCTTTTTCAATTTCAATATTTCTAATTGTTTTTTACGCAGCTTCACATGATCTCGCAAAGAGTCTATAACTACTGTTGTACCTGGTTTTATCCACTGCTTTATAATTTCTATCACAATTTCTTCACTTGTTCCAGCAAGTGGAATAATGAAAGCCTTTCCAGAATTTCGTTCAACACCTCCAAACGCCCAATCAACATCTTCACTTAGGCCTAGTTGACTTTTTAGATCCTTACACTTTCCCATGAACAGTTCCACCCACTTTCCAACTCCGCCTACCTTCGAATTGTTTGACTCCACATATGATAACATTACGTCACTAGCATTTTGTCTCCACTCCAGTACTGTATGCATTGACAGACTATATTCGTCCCGTATCCGAACAGCAGATGTTCCAATAACGATTTCGTATGTTAGAAGTAGCAATTCTTGAAGGTTCATATGGGCCCCTGCAAACCAAGATTTCCACCTAAAAGATCTCCGCTGATGACATCGTATCCTTGTCCTCTTCCCGCATTTTGTTTTGTACCAACTGGTTTTACAGTGCCACCGTTTCTTATCCACTGCACTGCCTGCGTATATTAAGTTCATTTCCTTCGAGCAAGAAGCGCACCGTGCACTATTCTTGACTAATCCACTTTCCATACAAAACCTTTGCACTAAATCAGTATCCGTAGCCAACATATGAAAAAATGCTCTCGTTGGAATTCCCGCACTACCTAGAAACTGTCCATTTTCGAGATGCGGCACAGACATATTACTACGCATGTTATCTTGAAATTCACATATTACATCTGTAAGTTCCCTCATTTTGAAAGACTTGAATAGGGCCTTGTTTTAGCGAATAAAATAACCGTAATGTAAACATTTGTATCCTCATCCCACTAATCACTATTAGTCACTGTCCAGCTGCAGTGTTTTGTCCGTGTTGTCACTGTCCAGTGTTGCCAACAACAAACTGCTTGTTTTTTTTCTTCAGAACTGGCTTCAGATCTGAAGGGCTGGGGAGAGCCCACTTGGAAACAATTCCGTTACGACACATTTTGCGCATGCCCACCGCTAATGCCTTGTTTACATTACTAACATTTTACCATGGTTAACGTTAACCCGAGTTCAATTTAGTAATGTAAACGGTAGTTACCGTTAACACGGGTTTCAAATTTAACTAGCGTCAACTTACGACTGTTATCTTGTAACGTTAGTAAGAAACGACTGTCTAAACGCAAGTTAGTTATTAGGCACGAATCACTTCGTGAGTTTATTTCTTTATCGAAATATATAGTATATTAGTGGTGCGTGTTACTTTTAAAATATAAAAGAATGATGGCAGAACTAATCTACAAATTTTGACGCTACAAGCAATTCATTTGTGTTCATTTTTTATAATTCAATCCTCCCCCGTGTAACATGCAGATTCTTAACTCAACCACGGAAACTTCAACCTGTTTCTTTACAGACAATGGTAGTACGAGCACGATAACCAAGTTAAGTTCGGTACTCTGAACACAAGTTAGTTTTCCCCATAAGGTGGCTGTCCAGCCCTGCTAGATCGAAAAAAAAAAAAAAAAATCTTGCGCAGTGTGTTCCGTGTTGCCAACAACAGAGCTAAGAAACGCGCAATAGCACCAGCAATGTCGCTAAAGGCGCCAGATTGAGGGCGCACGTATGCTTCATTTCGGCACTATTGGCTGTCAAAAACGAGGGGAAAAGAACTGTAGGGCTTTTTATTTTCATACCATTCACAGCAAAAGTCAAGCACCATGGTATCCAAGGGTGGACAATAATAAG
>JAGDQP010051566.1:0-13986 GCA_022664845.1 Lepisma saccharinum | reverse complement strand
AGCCCTCGAAAAAATAAAACGTGCTTTTGTTGACCATGTTGTGTTAAGAGTACCAGACATGGATGCACCATTTGTGATTCATTGTGATTCATTGTACGAAAGCGTATGCTGCCACTCTGAGTCAATACGATAAGGAAGGTAATCTTAGGCCAGTTTACCTATACTCCAAACTTATTCCTGAGTCGGACTTTAATAAATCTGTGTTTGAACTAAAGTTGTGAGCTCTTGTATTGGCGGTTACCAAATTCGAGATATATTTGCATCAGGAATTTATAGTATATTGTGATAACAGCACTCTCACGTGGTTGCTGCGCAACCATAAACATCAGAGAAAATATGCCACTGTATTAGAACGTATCTCTAGATACCAATTTAAGATAGTACATATCAGATCTCAAACAAATGTTGTAGCGGATTTCTTTTCACGCGTACATAATGCCTTTGAATTTTTTCCTATGTCAAATGATGTGCAGGATATTGTGGATCATGATATCAAGGATGTAATAGTCAATTTTGCTATTTTCTGGGAACAGCCTGAATTTAGCAAGTCTATTAGTAAATGGCAACAAGAAGATGACGAATATGTAGAAATAATAAATAAATTGGTAAATAAACGGGATGTACCTGGTTATATACTTCGGAATAAGGTATTGATGAAGAAAACTATAGCCAGGAAGGGAGAAGGATTCAGAATAGTGGTACCTCGAGCTTTGCGTACCAGTATCTTAAAGTTTTTCCACTGTCAGGCAGTTGGGGGAGGACACGGTGGGTATTGGAAAACGGTGCATAAGATTTGTGATCGCTTTACTTGGCAATCAATATTCCAAGATATAAAATCGTTTATTGATGGGTGCGATATTTGTCAGCGCACTAAATACAGTAATGTGAAACCTGCGGGTCAATATTTCTCCAAAATCGAACGTAATCCTAATTCAGTGTGGTATTTGGACACCGCTGGCCCGTATCAGAGCGGCGGTGGTGGATATAAACATGTACTAGTAATAACTGACGCCTGTAGTAGGTTTATTATGTTGGAACCATTAAGATCTTTGAGTTCGAAAATAATTTGTGAAAAATTGCAGAAATTGTTCCTAACCTTTGGCTATGTCAATAAGATTGTACATGATAGAGCTAGTATTTTTATGAGCGCTTACTTTAAGCAGTTTCTGTTTAGTAGTGGAGTAACAGATGTTCCTACTTCTGCCTATTCTCCTTCGTCCAATTTGTGTGAACGTCAAAACCGGAATATCATCCAAATGCTCAGGTGCTATATTGACACTGAGCAAAAGCAGTGGGTTCATTGGCTGCCAAAAATTCAATACACGTTGAATTTAACGGTGAACGACACCTTAGGCATGTCTGCCGCTCAAGCCTATATGGGGAGAAAGTCCATCAACCCACTAGATGCCAATTGGCATTTGAATGATATCGTATGGAAAGAGGATGGTAGTAAGGACGAGCGTCTGTACACCATGATGCAGAATATTGATAAGGCCTGGTATAGAAGACAGAAGCTGTATAGCAAAAGACATCGACCTGTGTCCATTTACAGAAGGTGATACTGTATTGGTTAAGAGGTTTATGAAATCGAGTATAGATAAACATTTTTGTGCTAAGTTAGCTTTTCAATTTGTTGGTCCTTATAAGATTTTGCTGTTTCCTACAAGGAACACAGTATGGTTAGAGAGCATTGAGAATCCTGGAATCATAATTAAACGACACGTGCAGCATATTAAACGTTATTTGGCACCTAAGCACTGAATGTTTAAGTGTTTGCTATAAATGTATTTTTTTTCTTTTTGTATTTTTTGCTTGTTATATGTTATTTGTGTATAACATTTTGGACGGATGTATATTGTGTGGAAGTAATTTATTTATCATTACAGGATCCTGTCTGTGGTATGTATGTGGATGGTAGAATGAAAATTTGAATGGTTCATCATCATTGTATTCTATTTATTTATGGCTATTAGGAGATTGTCAAGCGGTAGGAAATTGTATTATGATGTGCTCAGAGTACTGTAAGTACAGTTTTTTCTGATATTTATAACAAAAACATATATTTAGGTGTTTCTTGTTGTTATTTATTATTTGTATGTGGGGGTATTTATATGTCGCGACATAAAATATATTTTTTTATGTTGGGTTTTGGTTGTTATATGAAAACTGTACGCTGAAATATACCGCTTACTCGGCTCTGACGTATCGCGCGACGTCACAGAGTCCTTCGTTAACTTCGGGTGTTCTCGTGCTGGTTCGGCTAGTAGCAGCCGACGTTGCTTTCATGCAAGGCAGGCCGGTTTAACTCGGCCATTGTATGTTCTAAAGTAAGCCTAATAGGTCGTGTAAGTTGGGGCTTGTTATTGATACGATGTCACGAAGTGTTTCATTGATTTGTTAAATGGAGTTTGGAAGTCGACTAGTGGTAGGTCTGGTGGTCTTAGTTTTTTAATTAATGACCTGGAAACATTATTTTTAATCAGTTAAATGCTTGGTGACATTTCTTTGTAGGGTATGCTCCCTTGGTATTGTGATTGTGTATTGTAAGATGTTAAGGTATTTTCCATGGTAGTATTCTCAGTAACCTATTTAGTTGTTTCCTTTTTCGTATTCAAAATTCACTGGGATACTACATGTGTTAAAGCTTTTCAAGTATTGTGTTATGGGAGTCGTGTAAGCCATGTGACTTCGCGTGATACGTTGGCAGCCATTTTAATGATCATTTTGAATTTGTTGTTGTCTATATTGCTAATTGACATATTTGTTCGATGTCATTTTGTTAAAGAATTAAAAAGCAATATTTGTTATATGACCTTGTTTTTTTGCGATAGTAGTGAGCAGAACCACCACCACCCCAATAAATATTACTATAACAGTTGTGGTCGACAGTATGTCGCCGCATATAATTAAAATTACCTTGGAACATACAATGAGGTGGTTCTGTATATTTGGGTAACTATTTGGAGTAGCGTTGAAAGTAAGCTACTGTTACCGGTACTACTTAGATACCACGTGGTCACATGTTGTGTGGATTTTAATAGTTGGTGACTTGTGTCAAGAATTAAAATATTTAGCAAGCCGTGTACCAAGTATGGTGGCTGCCCGGGAAGCCTTAATAGATTTTAGTTTCGATGATGCTGAAACATATGTGAAGTCTTTAGGCCTATTATTCATTGTGTTTTTGAGAGGGAAAATGTAGATTGTAGTTGTGCGGATTATATTTTTAGTCGAGGGCAAAAATTTTTACCCGTTACAAATGTGCACATGCACTCTCATGCAGGGAAAAAGCCATCTATTCCACCGTCTAAGTGTAGGGTACCATCCCGGCTATATCCAGCACAACTGCACAGCTGTAGTAATGTTAATCTAGCTAAAAATATGCATTGTATAGACAGTAGGTATACGTTAATGAAACCTTGTGGTTCAAAAAATCAAAATCATGACTTTATGGGTCCAGTGCAGTTTAGTTCAGCCAACAGAGGTAAAGTGAACTTTACTAGTACCAACATGGCTAGGCCAGCTATAATATGTAACTTCGAAAGACAGATAAGTGACAGTGTATACAGCTCCATTGTCAGTCAAAACGCACAATTACCAGTGGCTGTCATATGGATAAGTAGGTTGAATAGTAGCATAGAAATGCAGATGTTGTGAAGTATAATTGTGCCAGTATTGTTGAATACACAGATGTCGAAGTTGGCGAAGATTATTGTGATAGCTATTATACGGTAAAGCGACGGGACGGAGAAGTGGAGATTAAGTTTGGCCAAGTTATCAACATAAATGTTTCCTGGAACACCGTTATGACTAGGTGTTCAAACTAGAGAATATGTAAAGCCCGCTGAGAGTGCTTTGTAAAGAAGTTGCTTGACGTTAAGTAAAGCCCAAAATGTATGGGAATTCCATGGTTAATCTCGAGTGCTGTAAGAACACTGGCACGGTCACTTATAATACACACTGGTGAAATGTTATGTTGTAAAGTATATAATAAAGCTTGTCAAATGGCAAATAGTTCTCCATCAAAAACTTTTGCATTTGAAGGCAAGCGATAAAATGCATTAACATGAAGAGACGGTATATGACAGGCTGCTCCTGTATTTCCATTAATAAGCTTTGAAGCATCCGTGTAGACGTGAAAAGCTACCGGAAAGTGCAAATAGTCTTGAAGGAGGTTGTTACTGATAGTCGGAATAGTATCACGGATACGTCGGGATGGAAAAGGGGGCCAGTATATATTAGGTAGATATATGACTTGATACTAAGGAAGTAAATATATGGGTAGAAGATGAAATGTTTGTACGTGAAGCTGAAGACGTCGGAGTTGATTATAACTGTGAAAGAGGTTAGGTAATTAATTTAAATATTTGCGGGTTGAGGCCTGCTGAATAAGCTCAAGTTGATATTGCAATTTAGGAAAGAGGGAATGTGTGGTCCAACGTTGCAATTTTAAGAGGAATTTGTTACTGTGATATTCTGCTAAGATGTGATACGGAGCCACTTTGAGCTCAGCAAAAACTCCTGCTTTTGGTGGATTAGGTGGTAGGCGGAATAAACGACGGAGAAATTGATATTGAAGAGATTCCAATTATTGCAGACGAGTAGAGTGATGGGGAAGGTAAATGTTTCCATATTGGAGTTTAGCCATGTAAACAGTAGAATAAAGAGTTAATAAATTTTTCGTGGTGGCACCCCAGTTCTTGCCAGCAATATAATTGCTAAATTGGAGAAATCCGGTGAGGAAGTGCTGTAACGTCTTGATATGTGCCATCCAGTTTAAGCGAGAATCAAAAGTGATGCCAAGATATTTGAGAGTTGAAACAGTCGGAATGGTGTGGCCACCAAAAAGAAGTCGAAGTTGTGGTAATATACGTTTCCTGCCGAACATAATACATTTGGTTTTGTCCAGATTAAGTTCCAGGCTGGACTGATATTTCCAGTTGTCAAGAAATTGGAGTGTTCAAACGAGTTAAAGGACGGCAACTTTTGAAGTTTATTGTCTTTCGAGACCCTCGAGACGAGACCTAGACTTACGTGTCGATACTGAGAACAAGACGAGACTGAGATTTGCAATAGAGACCGAGACCAAGATCGAAATTTTCAGGTCGAGAGAAGCCCAATACCAAGACTGTCCTAAAAAAGTCGAGACGAGAACGACTCGTATCGTCTCGATACCATCCCTGAAAGAAATAACTATATGAGATATGCGAAGAAAGATTGAAAAAAAAAATTAGCCCTTCTTTCTATCGATCAGTTAATGATATGGAAGCGGGGTTTTGTGGAAGTGATAGATAAGTTTGTCGATGTCAAAGATAAGGTTTCTGCTTATAAATTATAATTATAGTGGATGTTTCTAATATGCGCGCTATAAAACAATTCAGATTAACCTAATATAAATTTATAAAGATGTCAGTTATAAATCATAAGAGCACCATGAGAGTTTGCCAAGGGCCAGTGGACTTTTAATTACGCCACTGCGCTAAGAAATGTTATCGCTCAGCACTCATCCCTGAAAAGAAAATTTAAATTTAAATAAATAGAGAAATGCTACTTGTTAAAAGCTTATGTGGCATCTGACACTTAATGTGCCAAAGGGTTTATTGAATTTCCTTGTTTGCGAATATCAATTCCTAAATGCCTGAAATAGGTCACTCACTGAGAACACCAATGATAGGTGAGTATTTTTCAAGCGTTACAGTTTCAACAAAGCAGTGAACTCTCATAGTCACTATGATTTCACGGTTAGGATTTGGTAATACCAACACATTTGGTAAGTAAAAGATATCCTAATCCAGATAAGTGGATATCAATAGAAGTGAAGAAAGGAATCGGTCTAAAAAGAAAAAAAAATGAAAATACCGAAAACGACATAATCTGTCTGTTGGTTAAGGCTCTAAGCAACCGTTAAAGAGTAAGGAAGGTATTTCTTGGAAATATGAATTTGTTTTGTGTGCCTAGAGTATTGTGACCTTGAATATATTATACGTTCTGTTCGTTTCTGTGACTGTAAACTTCCCATTTACATATCATACAAAATAAATATAAACATATTTTAGGGTTACGAGGTCCGCCTCCCGATATTTACACTTTTATGTAACAGCATTATGGTATAACTTTGGGTGTAATCAGTGTTTGTTGGGGAGCACGAGGAGGCACTCAGTGCCGTTACCTTTTCCTTTTTGGATTCGACGTACCCCTACATATTTATTAATGGAACCTCATTTCCTGTACTTTCAGTGGACAATCGCCGCCACTAGGTTCAAGCGTCCTTACCTTTTCTAGCCACTTCTGCAAGCGTTCCCATACCTTTTAGAACCCACTTCGAGCACTATGTGTAATTAGTTACATAAAGAGAAGAACGTATCTAGAAGTTGGTTTTGGGAGGGGTCCACGTTGTTCCGGAGGGTCCAAGATTAGTGATGGGCAAACTCCCAGGAATTTATTTTTCAGGAATATTCCCTGGGAATGTTCCCCAAAATGAGAATATTCCCCAAAATGAATATATTCCGGGAATGTACATACACAAACAAAATTGGACCCTATTACTATATTATGATTTCAAAGTAAAATATTTTTATCATAGTATATTTATTACTGTGATCTCCAGAAGACTCTTTAAAATGTATATTTAGAATGGTATTACGTATTATATGCACCGGTACTAGTGTAACATCCTGAGAAGCAACCCTAATTTTTCTATGTAAACATTACATTTTAAAAGTGTACAGTATGTACTAAGACTATATCACTTTTCACGATTAACCTGGTATAATATACACAGTTTGTAATACTATTCCGTGTTTCACTCAGGGCTGAGGACTGCGGAGTCGGAAGAAATTGCTTTCATATCGGAGTCGTAATCGACAAAAGCATACCAACTCCGTCTCTTCTACATGGAAAAGTATTAAAAGTACCTATAAAAAGATGCCATTGTCAGTGGTATTAAAGGAAGTGGAAAATTCGGTTCTGAGTTAATTACCTCCCGCGAGGCAATTGTATACTTGTAGCGGTTAGTTATTGTTTTTTTGTGAGTAGCAAAACTGCAATTATTGGCCTATATTTCCACTTTCAAAACTACTGAGGCTAGCAATTATTTTTCAAGCGTCTATTTCCAAACGAGTCCTTGTCCAAGCACCGTCAATGTTAAGGAAATTCAATCAAACACTTGTTATACATTTCAAATCTTTAAGCGCTAGGGAAAATTTGCAGGTATCTTAAAAATAGTTGGAGAAGATAGTAGTTTACCAATATTTTACTTTTTGCAAAATAGTATTGGAAAAGATAAAATTATATAGAACTTTTATTGTTAATTATGTTTCTGTCCTTCACTATCTCACCCTCTTCAGCAAAAGCCAACACTTGGATTCGGGCCACCAGCTGGCAAAGATGTGGGCGTCGCTCTGTACGGAATGCCAGTAGGCCACTAGTGGCCCATCTGCTGTTTGGTCCAACAATTTATTACTTTTCCTCCTGACATACTTTAAGTACGAATCTTTTGTGTGAATAACTGCCAATTTCAATGGTTAGAGCATCAAAGTAAGATTGTGGTGAAATATTTTATGATTGCAGATGGGCCTTGTTCATTTGCCATCCCTAAAACCACTAGCAGGTGGCGTAGCGTAGGTAGCAGAAACTGGCCTGTTGGTAGTTATGCGCCAATCATATCGCACATGCGCATTAACGCAGTTTGAGTCATTTTTTTTCGGTGGATTCAATTTCATAGCAAGCCATCGGTTGACAAACATCTAAGTAAATATCTTAGTATAACTAGAAAAATATGAGATTGCTGTTACAATCCACGTTTAATAATAATCAGAAGAAGGCTCAGAGTTGATAAGAGGTAAGTTTTCCTTTGTGTGGGGATATTGTATTACGTAATTTTGAAGCTTGGTCATAACATTGTGAATACATATTGAGAGAACATATGTTGTTGTGAGTTATACGTTGTAAATTTAAGAACATAAGAGGAAAATTTGTTCCATGTTCCTCATTAATGATTAATCATATTCTCCTTACCAGAAGAATTTTTTAGCTCGTATGCGAAATGTAGATGTGATACATGTTGGCATGGCTATAGAACACTGCCTCGCCTGAGTGAATTGACGATTCTTGGACAGCCCTACGTTAGAAAGATGTCGTTTCTACTTTATTTACTGTATATTAATATCAACTAACCTGATCTAACCTTCAGTCACAAAACAAGGATAAATACGAATTATCCCCCCCCCTTCCACCACCCAGCCGGCTTTTTGATTGTTACAAATAACAGTTGATGTTAATACGAGGGTCCACAGTGGAATTGTATCCACTTCTTAAATGGAAATGAGTATTTAGAAATGCATGTTAGTGGTTTTAACTTTCATTAATGACCTTTGAGTAGTCTTTTTTTCAATTAAGGAAATCATTTTCCACTTTGTACACAAGATTTCTTTTGTGTTGCACATGACTCATACAAAGATGCCAACAGCTATTAAGATTTATTGAGGATTACTATGTTACCTTTTTAAATTATGAACTTTTACAATCGAGATACCGAGAATTACGAATTTAGAACGGTACATATTACCTTATTGAAGAGACACAAAATTCTCTTTCCTGTAGCAGTTATTTAGGGGAAGATAATTTCTGCTAGGCCCAGAGTTGTTCCGTAATGTTCTGCAATAATCGTGAGTTTCTGAAACTTCGTTAATTTAAGTAATGTATATAAATTCCTTTCATATGCGTGTTGATTTTGACTCGCTCACTTTCCATCTCCCCGCTACTGTTCAACTGATTACTAGCAGTGCTTCAAAGTTGGCATCTTTGCTCATAGTACAGACTGACTGTCTATTGTTGCAGAAAACTAACTAAAAAATCTTGAGATTGTAAACACAAATCGTTCAAAGTTTTTTTTATTATTATTATTTTGGAACATTTGGTCAGCTGCTGTCTTAGTATCTTTTTCACTCGTAACTTGTAGCATTTATTCTAATTTCTCGTAGCGCGTAGTCACGGTTTTAATTCCCGTTGGGTACAGTCAAGGGAGTGGTTCGGAGTCCGCTTTAACAACCTTCTAGACCCCGCCCGTAGAAGCGTACCAGCTCGGTTAGGACGTTAATAACCAGGGACTGGGACTTTATGTTATATTTTTCATATTTTTTATATAATGGGATCGAATTCCGAAGCGAGATCTCGACTTATTGGTGAAAATGAACTGAAATTAGCCAATTTCATAGGACATAATTTTACATATTTTACGATTTTTTGTTTTCACATCATATTGCTTCCGTTTTAAGGTAAAATGACATATTTATCTAGAGTCTCGTAATTTTCATGACATATTTATCTAGGATCTCGTAATTTTCTTACATACGTATAATTATTTAACATTTAATTGGATCTTTATTTTCTATTTATTTTGAGAGACTCGAAACTGAAAACATCCAACCTTTGTGCAGGCACGCCAGGAAAGTTTTCCCGGGGGGATTCGCTACAGGGCGCTGATGTGTCAGCGATATGTTTTAACAAAGATTTTGTATGCAGATTCAATACAGTATTTTTTTAAAATTCTGTTTTTTTTTCTTGTATATAAATTCGAAAATTAACCAACACTTCCAACAAATAGGTATGAATGTGGCAGAATAGTAAATGCAACTGAGGATAATTCCGAAATAAACGCCACGATGTTTTTAATGTTTCTCCACACGTTCTCCATTAAAGAGATTCTAATTTCATTTAATACACCATCAGAACTTTGTTGATATTGCGTGGAAAACCCAGAATTGAATTGTAAATTTAAAAAAAATGAAAGTTCTGCTTTGCATGTATTTGGGATTCACTGGATTTTTTGTCATTTTTGTAGGACATAAAGTCCCGGGCCATATTAGTAAAAAATACACATACAACACTGTGAGACAGTGCTCGGAAAGTTATAATCCAATATCAACATTTCTCACGCACAAGAGCCAACAACATTTGCAGATATAAATTGCTTTTAGACAAAATAACTAGTTACACTTTAGATATCTCCTGTGCAGTACGTACAATGGCATTACATCGTAAAGATTTAAAATACCTGATTAGAATCTCGCTTCCTTATATTCTTATTGTAACTAGAGAATCGGCTTTGACAGTTTCAGAAACATCCTTATTTTCACATTTATCATCAAATTTTCTCATCATTAAATCTAAAATTCACTCGTTCTCGCACCTTCTCTCTCTCTCTCATGATTATTCGCTTGTTACACATGTGGGCCTCAGCTGTTATCTGTTTCACTGTAACTTCACCCGTAGACTGAGTTTCTTTGAAAACACTCAAGCGATCGAGAAACATTTTTTCATCATCATGATAATTCTATCATCAAACTCGCTGGTATAATTAATTATTCGTTTGCTTGCACATGTTAATTGCCATCCCCAAACTGTAGGGGGTGACGATATCATTTTTTTCTCCCACTTATATACATTAAAGTATATCTTCAGGTAGGACTAGGAAAATTTTAGAGTTTTATACTTTGGCCCAACTGGTTGTGGGTCTTAGTTGACTTAGCTGTGGACCGATATTTCTTTAGTACTAGGTTTGCTTGGATAAATCTAGTTGACTTTCGACATCAACACGATCTTCCTTTCCGAGAAGAAATTAAAAAGAAAATATCTTTCTGCTTTGCCTTTCTTTAATGAAACTAAGTATAACATGAATAAATTCATTTTAAGTACGCACGCAGGGCAAATGTGTAAAAGATAGGACTCACCTTGTAATTTCCGCCCTCTATAATGCCGAAAGTTTAAAACGCGGCTGTTTTCATTCCTTCAGCTAGGGACTTGTTCAGGTGCAAAACAAAGATTTGCTTTAATGTAGAAGGTGCGCTGATTATTATTTAAATAATCTTCGTGCTAATTCGCATTTAAATATATATAATTATAAGAAGGAACGTGAATTAATATTTAAAGTAGTACTCCCACGAAAGCTGAAATTTTGAATTCAACTTATTCTAATGTTGGCAGAACGTCTATAAAACATCAACATCAAGAATCTTCTAGGTAAAGCTGCGCAAAGGTTTGCCTTTTGAAAACTTTCAAAATTGCAGATGAAGGAATTACTCTGAAGAGTCATCATATATATATATATACTTTCAACTTAAGTTTGTTTGTAACTTACCGTGAAAATGAGGTTTTCAGTATGTTACTGTTAAATAGTTTCAAGTAAGTGACGGTAATACTTTTATCAATAATACCTACATGGAGATGGCGTATTGTTAAGAGTATAGAAACCCTCTGTAATCTGTACTGTGTTAACCTTAAGTAGGGTTTTGTAGCATATTCCAAGATATGTTTTAAGGTGAATGTGAATAATTTTTTATTGTAGTGTAGGTAAGGTTTTTGTATTTATTCTTTTTTTCATTTCTTGCAGGGAAAAATCATAAAGGACCAGCGTGCTTGAACTGCTAGTAAAGAGCAACATGCCTGGTAACGAAGCAGAATACTGCTGGAAGAAGTTTTGAATCTCCTACAAGTGAACAAAGACTTTATCTCAGATGCATTGTTGTCCAAAGACAATCGCAGTGTCTGAATTGTTTTCCTGTCTTATCAATTTGTATTGTGTGCTGCTATACGTATGATTTTCAAATTAAAAATACTAATACCATTTATCTGTTTCAATTACAAATTGTGGATACCTATAAAATATTAAGAGTATTCTAAAAATGTGTTAACTTCTTTAAATGTATAATTTGACTACTAAGTGAAAATAACATGCTTTGTGTATCTTTGGATAGGAAATGGGTAGGCACATCGGTTCCAACCATCCTGAATGAGGATTTCCCTCAGTTTCAGCTTGCAAATGCTGAGACGGTACTTGGAGTAGGGACCGGACTGCTTCTCTTGTTCTGCTCTTTCCTACCTTATTCAAGCCTAAGCAAAAGATGTCCAAAGGTCACAAATAATATTCAATTATTTCTTTTTGAAAATAACTTATTATGAATGAGGCTTAAGACAATTCTCTTTGCATATTCAGGTCATTTGATCATCAAATTAAGTCATTACTTATGTGATTATACTCGTAGACAAGCTTCATTTGTGAACATACAAGATTCAAAGGCTAACCTAGAATAAATAAATTCACAGGTAAATCATTATAAATATTAATCTTAAAAGGATTCACGTCTTCTTTTAAGATGATGAAGGATAACAGAAGAAATTTGTAACAAGAATGTTACCATCGAAGGTCATCTGTAGAGTTGGATCCATAGTAATCAATCGTTTGAAAGTTTCCTTCCAAGTACCTAAAAGGATCAAGAGATTTTGATAAAAGCCAATGAGTGTCTACATCAACTGTTCAAAATGAACATGCGAACTTCATCATAATTGTCTTTTATCACAATCTTTTAATTCCTCCCGTTCTTGGCAAATCGTTGTATGAAATATTTGACATTTTTTCTATGGATTCCACTCTCCAGCTGTACCTTCTGAGGTAAGATTCTTGTTTCTATTGTAATTCAAATTTGAAGCAATGGTTTGATTGCAATGACGGACCAATAGTAATAAGTGTAGTTGTCTATAGATGGACCGCTAGTGGACCATCAGCTTTTGTCCCAGTGGCCCACTAATAGTAAGTGATGTGGCGTATAGACGGGCCACTAGTGGCCCAGCGTTGGGTCTCTCTCCTTTCCCACCTTTTAGCCACTAGCCGGCAAACAGAAGGTTTTTTTTTTACAAATTTGACCGATGGCCCACCATCTTTTCTGGCCGGTGGCCCAACTCTTACCTACCGTTGTCTGGCTTTCGGCACACCGGCGAATTGCTGAAGGGACGATAGTCAAATTAATTTAAAGAATTTTGGAATCGCAGAATTTTAATAATGTGGTCGAAAGTGATAAAACGAACTCAACAATGCAAATATCTCATATTGAGAATTTTTGAAAAAAAAAAAGTTTCGAAATGGACATCGGACTTGTACCTGCTGTAGTAATATTTCAGGTACGCTGTGCGCGTACATCTAGGAAAATATATAATTTATACTTTTTTTAAATAATGTCAGACCACGTTAAGCGTTACTAAACGGGAGAAAAATTTCCAGTTTGTTCTCAAGAGCTCAATACGTGTTGACAAGTGGACGAAACCCGGATTTATTCTCTTTCGTGTTTCTTCTTCGTGTGTGTACAATGAAAGAACAACACATTAATTGTATTCGAACCAGAGCTCTAAAGTATAATTCGTAAATTATTTAATTGACATTAAAGGCAGGCTGTGTACAACAGAACATTAAATTACGTATACGGAGTGAGCAGTGTACAATAATTCCTTGAATTCGCTACATTGTATAGGACAAATATTCCCACAATATTTCGTAATAAAGAACAAGATTAATCCATCAACTCACATGGAGTTCCACCACATTCAACCATTTTTCACGTTCTGATGCATGAGGAAAACCACCACAGTAAACCCCTCCTATTCTAGTCTTGTTTCTATTCACCAATCAAAGAAAGCTAAACCAACCAATTAGATTTTCAGAAAAAGTCATCTTACACCAAGAAATAAAAACGATCGTAACTTCCCAAAATAGAGATTCAAAGTACAGTAATCCTACACAGTATTACAAATGTATAGACAGAAGTAAATACAGAATTCGCCATATTGTGTCAAGCTATAAAATAAACTTCATTTATACATTACAAGACCGTGAGAAATCCTATGGTGTATGGCCAATCTTTTTGTGACTTGCAGTTACTAAGGGGGAAAGACAAACAGTCCATATGAAAATAAGTTACCCAGCTTCCGTGAAGAGGCTGCCTGGCTTGCGAGCAGGCATGTCGTGTCTTGGTCTTGCTCGTGGTAGAGTGAGATTTGCTTCGCCGCCGGCACCGTTGTAGAGTGCACGTAATTGCAGTTGGTGGTGAACTTTTACTACTAGTTTAAGTGGGACCTCCCCTTGTGTTGTGCTCCTGTTAAGGAGTTTCTTTGCTTGAGTGCGGTTTTGTGCATTATAGATGTAAAGTGAAAGTTTGAAGA
>JAGDQP010051565.1:2622-13986 GCA_022664845.1 Lepisma saccharinum | reverse complement strand
GAATAGGCCTATTTGGAACAATTATCAATTATATAATGAGAAATAAAGCAATGTAGGGTATATATATTCAGTCTTACTCATAGTAATACATTCTAATTTTGAACAGCATGTATATTCACAGTAGTATAAGCTGATTAACCATGAGTCGTGTTTGTATAACACCCATATCTTTAAAATCCATTTAATATGACATTCTTATATTTTTTCTTTATACAAAAGAGCTCCTAAAATATTCAGAATGCATTGTATTTAAATATGAAATCATTTTATTGAACTATAAAATAATAATTTACAAAATAAGTTATTAGTAGCTTTCACATACTACCTGTTTCACCCTGAAACTGTTCAGAGTTCGAACGGGTTTATCATATTTATAAGGCATTATTTACTTTCATAAAACACGACTATTCTTGGTTTTTGGTAATATATATATATAAAAATTTAACTGTTCGCAATGTTATTAAGATGGAGCAAAAACCAAAAGTTTTCCGCTGCATTAGATTATCCCATCGTAATGCAATAGCCCTATATGGCATTGACTGCAAGCTGGAATCGATTGAATATACATTTATGGAACACTGTTTTTCTTGTGAGAGTTCCAATACAGGTTTTATTATTCTAAACGTACATTGGTACCAAAAACAATGTAACTATTTATTAATGCTCAAATAATGTTAGCTACATCGAAATGACAAAAAAAGTTCTTTTCCAAAGTAGCACGAAAAATCGAAAAAAAACTTTTTTCCTGTTTTTTTTCGGCAAGCATTATTTTTCGTTTTATTAAATACACTAGTCGTGTCACTGGTTGCATTCTGTAGTTCTTCTTTACTCCTGCCTTTCAGTATGACATTTATATCTTCTGCATATAAGATTGTTTTGCATTTGTCAGTGTTAGATGAAAGATCATTGATGTACATAAGAAACTGCAGAGAGCCAAGGACTGAGCCCTGGGGTACACCTACGTTGACAGCATACGAATTAGAGGCGACTTTATGTACATAGTTAGTCTTTTCATCACAGTGTGAAATTTCGACATATTCATATCTGTCACGAATGTAAGTTGAGAACCATTCGTTTGCGATGCCTCTTACATCATACGTGTAAAGCTTAGATAATAGGAGGGTATGGTCTACTGAGTTAAATGCCTTGCTCAGATCGCAGAAGATGGAAAATTGATAGTTTTTGTTGTCTATCGTAGGTACAACCTCTTCTACAAATTTATAAATTGCAGTTGTCGATTTTTTTTAGAAACCCATGCTGTGCATTTAATATTACTTTATTTTACTCTAAGTTATTTAAAAGTCTTTGATTTGATTTGATTCGTTCGATTTTTATTGCGTTCTGGAGACCACATATAAGTGCTATTGTGTACAGTAGTATGGAACATGTACTACAGATATACAATGATTATAAGATGTTCCACAGATATACAATAATTATAAGATTAAACATTGAACAAAAGGCAGTATGAGATACAATAATACATACGATAATACAAAAAATGAATAATACGATATGATAACAAATTCACAACAAAATTGAACGTAAACAATAAAAATGAATAGGACAAAAGTTATAGTAAAATTACGAAGAACAATAAACACAAAACAACAGACATGAATAACCGAATAGTATACGATACCAAAATTACAATAAATATGAAACAGTAAAACTAAATGAGACAATAACATATGATCAATTGATTGATAGCGTTCACTCCTTTGCACATATGAATCGCTGAGTTGAGAAACGTCATAAGTCACTCATGTGCCGAAAATGAGTTGACATGCATCTTTAATTATTTAAGGACATTTACTTCTAGATCTAACAGCCGTTTCAACAGCAGACAATAGTCGACCTACATGGCTCTGATGTGCGGACATTAGCGTATTCATTTTCAATAATTATAACTCGGTGTGTAAAGTTTTAAAACTCTCTTGTAAAATATAGTTTGCATGACTTATGACGTTTCTCAAATCAGCGATTCATATGGTATAGAACATGTCCATAATAAGAATACATAAAAAATTTCAAAAAATACAAAGAATGACGTACATAGAGAATTTTTAAATTTCTATATAAATTGTATTTGTACATTCTTAGAAGTTCCAGGATGAATGTATTTCTCTGTACAACAAACAGTCCTTAACATAGAGAATTAAGTTTTGTAGCAATACTTCGACATATATGTTTTCATTAATCTATGTTTATTTCTTTATGTTATAACACTGTTACTGACATGTTCTATACCATTGTGTATACTTGTATGTTTTATGGTCAACAGAATGAAATAAAATCTATGTATATCTAACATACATTCACTTTCATTATCACCTGATTTATTTTCCCTTATAATAGTTAGTCTTGCAAGTACTCATCAACTGTATAGTAAGTTTTGTTTGTCAACATTTTCCTAACTTCACGACAAAATATATTGATATCCTTAATGTTTTTTTAAAGTTTGTGGCAATTTATTGTATAGGGCTATGCCGAAGTAATGCGGTGATCTTTCGAAAAATTTTGTTCTGTGGGACATTTGTCTAAGATTATTTTTCTTTCTTGTGTCGTGTCTATGTATATCAGAGTATGTAGTATAGGCATCAAGGTTACTTTTTTATCAGATTTAACACCTGTACAAACATGGAATTGTTAGCAAGTTTAATTCCTTGAAAATTTTTCTGCAGCTCGCACATAAATGTGTGTGTGTAATGATTCGAATAACTCTTTTTTTCTTGTAGTCTAAAAACTGACACTAGCTCATTTTAGGATCCCAAAAAGAGAATACCATATTTTGCCCTCGAATAAAATGTACCATAATATAAGGATATCAATGACTTTTTATTTAGAACAGTTGAGAGAGACCTTATTATGAAGATATTAGATCATAGTGCACGACATAGATTTGTTATATGAATTTTCCAATTTAGTTTGTGGTCAATATATAGCCCTAAAAACTTTGTACTTGTGACACATTCAGTGGTGGTGTTACTTATGGCTAATTTAGTATAAGCTGGGACAGCAGTATACGAAGGAAAGAAAAAACAATTCGATAGTGAAATTATAACAAACATATTAATGTTATAGATAATTCTTAAGTCAATCACGATTGAATACAATTGTATGTAAAACACGATACTTTTGCCTACAATATTATAGTAACACATAAAAAACTAAACTAAATATATTAAGTGACCCGATATATACATTATAAATACAAAATAGACAGCATTGTCAGTGTATCTTCCAGGAGCTCATCTATAATGTAATATGAGTTTCTAGTTAGAAGTTGTTTTAGCAATTGTTTGAATGCGCAAAGGTTGGGTGAATTATTTATGAAATTGGGAAGTTTGTTGTAAAGTTTAACACCGATGTAGACAAATGAACTGGCGTATACTTAGACGTGCTGTGGTATGAAATAGCTAGCTTTGATTTATGTCTCGTATGGTAACTATGTTTGTCATAATTTTGTTTGATTCTATCTTTACTATTGTGTATTAGACATAGCGCTTCATAATTATACACGCATGATAAAGTCATTATATTCAGCTGTTTAAATAGTCCCCTGCATGAAGTACGTTTGGATTTCCCAGTGATAATTCTATGGCGTGCTTTTGTTGTATGAGTAATTTACGTAGGTTCTACTTTGTACCCCAAAATGCTATTCCATACCTTATCAGAGAGTGAAAAAGTGCATGGTAGATAGAGACTAAACTAGGTCTGTCCAGAATGGGAGTTAAGATTCGTATCTGGAAGATAACGGAGTTTATTAGCCAGTTTACCTGCATGTTCATCTCATTTCAATTCGTCATCCACGATAATGCCAAGAAATTTTGTCGAAGTAGAAAATTCGATTTCGGTGTTCATTATGTTGATTATCGGAGATTTGATATTTAATTGGTGCTGGTGAAATTAGATTTAGTTTTTTCTTGATTTAAATTAAGTTTATTAATATTGAACCAATTTGTGAGTTGAGCTAAGGTAATATTAATGCTCTGTTGAATATCACTATACGTCGATTTTAATAATACATTTGTATCATAAGCATATAGAGTGCCTTTTCCCTTTAAATTTTCAGGTAGATCGTTAATATAGATTAAAAATAATAAAGGACCTAGAACTGATCTTTGCGGACCCCCTGTGGTTTGTACCATAGGCCAAGAGTTTACTCACTAATCCGGTGTTTTGATTGGTGTGACTGATTTCCACTACTTGAATTCTGTTAGACAAGTATCCCCATGAGGAAAACTCGGCGGGCCTCCGGTGGCCCACCAACCATGAAGGCGGGCCACCGAGTTTTCCTAATGGGGATGTTTTAAGCCACATGAGAGGTATGCCTCTTATACCGTAATGGTCCAATTTATTTATTAGTATACCTTGATCGACACTGTCGAAAGCTTTACTATAAGATCACAGAATATTCCAATGGGATATTGTTTATTATCGAAACCATTTAATACTTCTTGCATAAAATCGTAGAGGGTACTTTTACTTTTAACAAATCCATGTTGTGAATTGGAAAGTATGTTGTTATATTCTAGATGAATTTTTAATATAATGCACATGACAGATTCAAGTATTTTTGAAAGCACAGAGGTCAATGCAATAGATCTGTAGTTTTCTATATATTTTCTTACCTTTTTAAACAGTGCTTTTACAATAGTTCTCTTTAGACAGTCTGGGAGTATACCTTGACTAAATGTTAGATTTATTAAGTTTGCGATTGGCCAGGCAATTACATAAGCACAACGTTTTACTATGACTGTTGGGATTTCATCGTAGCCACTAGACTTCTTGTTTTTGAACTTTTTTATGACTCCAAGAATTGCATTAGGTGTCGTAGACGTAAGAAATAAAGAATTTGGTACAAATGTTTTTATAGGATACGGAATGTGGTTTGCTGAAGCCGCAGAATGCTTAGTGTCAATGTTACAGATTTTTTTTTTAAATTCTTCAGCGACATTTGAAGGATCATTAATTTGTTCATTTGTTTTTGGTGACGTTAACTTCACATTGTTGAATACATTTCTGCTATTTTGAGTTTCATTGTTACCTATCTGCCATGTTGTTCTGCTTTTGTTTTCTGCCTGTATAATTAAATTCCGATAGTGCATTTTCTTTGCTGCCTTAAGGACGATTTTGTATATCTTCTTATATCTTTTACAATAATCCCGAGACTGTTGATCATTGTTCTTAATGTTTTTATTTATGTAACATTTTTAACGTACAGCTTGAGACCTTTTTACCGCTTGTTATCCATGGTTTCTTATTGTTCTGTGATAGCTTTTTCTTAGTCACAGGAAAGCAACCTACATAGCAAAATGACGTCCCAGGGATATCCGACGGATCTCCTGGCAAGATATTGGGACATCCGTGCGACATCCTGTTTAAACCCTGTTTACATCCATGGGACGTTTATGGGACCTCCAAACGTCTGCCTCGGGATCATGTCTGGGACGTACTATTGGGATACTTTTAGGACAAAGATGGGACTATAATGGGATAATTATTTTATCGCATGTAAAATATATTGAAGGCTATTTGTACCACTAAATAGAATTAACGTGGCTCTATAGGTGCTACAGTTAACACCAGATGCCAGAAAAAGTGTTCTATTTCCTCCGTGTCCTTTTTTTCACCCGGGCTGTCCAGGCTTCGCGCTTAAAATTTTTGCGCTAGAAATTCTAACTTTCTAGTTATTCACTTTCCAGCTTGAAAATTTTAAGAGCAAACCCTGGGCAACCTGGGTGCAAAAAAGGACACGGAGGAAATAATAAGCTTTTGCTGGCATGGTATTAACGATATCACCCATCACCTATATAGAGCCACGTGAAGTTATTGTATACTGTTGTTATAATTATATTATTTTAACAGTAACTTAATTATAACATACAATTCCAAGAAATAAAATTATTTAATATTTAATACATAGTTGCTAATAATAGTATCACTTCACTAGTAGTGAATTGAGTATCAGCATGATTGAAAGCTTTCAAAAATAAATGCAACTAGTGTTGATAAGTATATCTACTTAATACAGAGTGGCTAACGATAAACATTTTTGAAATTCCCTGATTTTGTTAATATTTCCCTGACTGACAGAGCTGGACATCATTATTTTCATACAGCTAGATTACATATAGTAATGAATATAACTGTAATACTGGGAGTGTCTGACTGCTTATCAACTAGTTCAAAAAATGACGAAGAAACTTAAAAAAATAAGTTCGCAGGATCACAGAACCACACTAGACACACACACACACACACACATAGACATATGATTTAGTAAATTTTGAAACACTGTTTACAACTTTACATTTCTGCATAAAACTATATGACTATTCTAAAATCTTGTTAAATTTCCCTGATGTATACAGGATAGTCGATTATATCTCCCTTGGACATCATTTTATGGCCAGGAACCACTGTGAAACCCCAACTGGCTATGAATCGATTTGATTTATGGCCTTTAGCGAAGGTTGGGATAGGGTACAGGAGAGGATATGGGAAGGATCTAGTTTTGAAGATACCATCATGGTATTTGCCTGGCATAACTGAGCGAAAACCATGGGCAGCACAGCCAGGGTACAACTGATTGAGATTAACCGTTATCCGGTTTCACTACCTTAGTGACTTAATGGCACCTTCAACGGTCTGGGGCATGTTCCTCTTTCTGGATTGAGTCAACATTAGCCGTTAACCTAAAACAGCGGATTAGGCTGAAGACTTGGATTAAGTGAACCAATAAGATTATAACACGTGTACTGGTCATGATATAGTCCAAACACTTACCTTATAATTCATCTGTGGTTACAATCTTGGTAATATCATAATTCTTTTTTTTTTTTTTTTTTAGCTTTCGCACTCGTGTGGAACCAATTTTCAAGTTATAGGATCAGACTAGACAGTGTCAAAGAGAAAGAAAGTCACACTAGGAAAATGCCGAAATTGTACCCTGAGCTTAGACACTGGCCGACTCCTTCCTTGTATCCTCTTCCAACCTGAGCCATGATGCCTAAAAGCCACATATAAAATTCAAAATAAAAAACAATGAAAATATTTTCTTGTGTTCTTCGGTATGGTAAACTCCTCGATGTGGATATGTAGATTGATTTTTGGTGCTTCACCATTCAGTCAGTGTTCAAGTTGTTTGGTTCTGTAAGATCCTCGCACCCCACCAGCCGCACTGCCAGTATATTTTATTAAAAGCAGAGGAGGTCCGGCAGTATGAGATGCCCCACACTAAGTACAGCTCCAAGGCGCTCTTGAAAAGCGATTGCGGAGCCGCTGATAGAAAACGCAGAAGCCATGGAAGGTTCCTACAATCAGAAAGTTATAGGATCTTCGAAGAAATCAGTTTGAGACGATTTATTCTGCTCCAACATCAACTTTTAGCCTGTATACCACATGCCTGAAGCAAATGCAACGAATCGATGCTTGGCGACGTGACTCAATTCTTTTTATAGTATTTACTCCTTCCCACATGATTTCACAACATATCGTACACAATTTCACCAGGCAAATGCCGGGATGGTACATTAAGAAAGTCTCTGGCCGATACCTTCCTCATCCTAGAACTAGCCAATCCCGGGCTGAGCCAAAGATGCTAAAAAAACAAATAAATTCAGTTCAAATATAGCGCCACATATATAGTACGACACATCATGAAATTGCAAAACGCTTATTCCCCTTACTGCCATTAGTTCAGAATATCTATGCATTTTTCCACGTACTGGTTTCAACCAACGATGCTTATAGAACTACTGTACGTTTTCATCCTCACAGCGATTTCAAATTCGCATTAGCGTCAAACGGTCAGAAATCGTGGAACAAATACTGATAAATGGTTACACATTTCACAGTTCCGATTCACTACTCCAAGTACCGGTGAACTGAATCTGTTACAAGTAATGTCACAGAGCGGAATCACTTGTAGTTCTAGCAGTGAACCGGAACTGTTCAAAACCAATAAGATTAATGTATAGCAAAGATTTCCAATAGTAGGTGGCAGCACTATCTCCGTATATGTCTAATGTATTTTTATCGTTACACGAAATTTCAATGCTGCTCCTACAAATGGAAGCCTATAAAGTTCAAACTTTCAGGGAAGAAAGTTCATAACCAATTCAAGAGTTCCATCATTACCAATTTTTAATTCTCATTTTTCTTCATTGTTGAAATAGCTTGATTGTTGTTTCGAATATCAAAAACTATAACAATAAAGCTCTCTCAACAATAAACAAAAAAGAAAATTAAAAATCGGCAATGATCGAACTCTTGAATTGGTTATGAACTTTCTTCCCTAAATGCTAGAACTCTCTAGACTTGAATGTGTAGTAGCAGCATTGAAATTTCGTGCATTAGACATACATGGAGATAGTGCTGCCATATCGTGTTGGAGATCGTTACTTTACATTAACCTTAACTAAGAAAGAGAAGTTGGTAACCCAATAATCACAATTGCACAAGAAGTTAGAAACTAGGCATAACATAATTCAGCCCATCCTAACAAGACAAAAAATAATCTAATCGGACTTTTCTAGGGCATAAACTAACCTGTAACGGGTGCGTAAATAATATTCGGGACAGAATAATGTTTAACAAAGTGAACGTAAATATCACGGTCGTGGAATTTGATTGGTGCGTAAATGGAATAGCAACTTATAACAGCCTGTGGTAGTTGCAAGACTAGGTAATGATTTAAAAAATCTAACCTGATTTCTCTATCCTTTCACAGACTACCTAACCGGCTGTAGTGAGTGTATGGAAAGGTAAAATAAATAGTTCATATTCGTGGAAAAATAAATATAGTTTCCCATAAATCGTAGACATAGGTAACGAAAATATTGCGGTCATGAAATGCATGTAATAGTAGAGCGTGGAAAATAGAAAACACACTTAAAATGCATGTGTGTGCGTAGTACATTAATTTGCAGAGTAAGGTTTTGGTTCATGAGCGAAGAAATGACGTGAGTTTCACAATTTTGAAGTCCAGTTGCACTATCTGCACCAGGAAAACTCGCACAGGGAAGGGTAGGTATTCATTACTGACTGTAGGTTAGGTTAGAATAATTTGGCTTACGCCGTTTTTCATGATGGAGCAGCAAACAATTTTACTAATTGCACAACATGACAAACAAAACATGCCAACCAGCTACTTGAAGTGTGCGTAGTGTTTTTTTTAAATTTATTTATGGTCTTTAGTCATCTCAGGCTCAGCCCGGGAAGTGTTGCAAGGTAGTCAGTCAGAGTCTGTTTGTAGGTACCATCCCGGCGTTTTGCTGGGGTGACAGAGGGAAAACTCCTGGAAAAAATTCATTATGCAGTAGGATGGGCTGCCGGTGGCCACGAACCTACGACCTTCCAAAAGCGAATTGTATGGTGGTTCGTAATAGTCACATTGTGGGATATTTAGAACTTAGAAAAAAAAATTAACCGGTTTTTACAGCTTCTTCCTCATCGGCAGTCATAAACAAAACGTTCTTCGTGCATTAGCTTAGGGTGCCAGTTATCTACATTCTTGCTTTGCAGATGCATGTTAAATGATTACCAAGTATCAATTTTTCTTTTCTGATCATCTTCTCTTAAGTTTCCATCACCTACTGAAATATCGATCTATCATCGTCCATTCAGACTGAGCCAGAGATGCCTAACCGCCTTAAACTGCAAGCAAATTCAGATTGGAGTTTTTTTTTATAATACGCAATTCAGCAAACGTGTGCATATGCCCACCGTCAAAGAATGCTGGGCGCGGCAGGTGTCTTGACCTTTCCGTGTATGTTACAACAGTGTTACAACAGAATTTTCTCGCTTTTACTTGGTGTTATCGCCTCATTTAGTGTGAGGTATGTTCTTGAAGCAATAACTTAATGATAGTTTCAGCTTGGCGAAATCGTTTACGTGAAATAAATATATACACTATATCCTAGCTTTTTTAAAACATATGTATGCACTTAACAATACGAACTGACATATGCTTACCTCTAAACTATGCGTAGTAATTAAATTATATTAGTTCGAAGCTGTCAAATCTTTTCTTTTACAAGAATATCTTGAATTTGAGCAGTGCAAAAATAACACAACTTTCAAAACAAATCTTGGCCATCTGGCTATAATTGGCGTTTTTAAAACAAAAGAGAGGTTAACAGCGCGTCCTAACACACAAACACACACACATCACTTTCGCAGTCATCCAAGCAGTTTTCATTCAATCTTTGATTATTTGCTTCGTCATATCCTTCGTATAGTTATAAGTAATTAGTTATAAGTAATTAAATAATAATAATAATAAGGTCGATTTAATTTATAGAAAAATAGGCGATCCCGCACGACTTTCCGTTGGAGATCCAGGGGATCTCCATATGGGATGAGCTGTTGGTGTTGCCCACAGGGTTATCCCACGGACGTCCTTAGGACATCGCTATGGGAGCTTGAGAAAACTGACGTTAATGGGATCTAAATGGGATGTCCCAGGGATGTACTCTGCTATGTGGGAAGATTCGAATAGCATTTTAAATTTATTCATGAATGTGTTAAATTCATCATCAATGCTATGAGCTTCGTTTCCTTCAAGCCCCCATTCCTCCTGTTCTAATAAACCTATGAAATGCCTAATATTATGTTCTTCCAATTTGCGGTAGGCAATTTGAACTAAGGGTATGTTTACTTTTACAGAAAAGTCAGTCAATACAAGATTTTGGCCAAGGTGTTTTTTGATACCTAAATCTATTACGGAAGAAGTAAATTTGTTATGTGGGAGATTAGTCATTGTATTGTAAATTACTGTCTTAGTAGTTTTGGTTATGTGTGTGGGATCAAAGATAGTTGGGACAATATTGTAAGATTTTACCAATGATAAGAACTTTATTGTATTTTGTGAATATGAGCGTAAGTCAATATTAAAATTGCCACATATTATGAATGAGGCATATCTTCTATGTAATTTGAGAAGAAGTTTATCTAAACTGTGAAAAAAATATGCTGACATTTGCGTCTGGTGTTCTATACATTACTACAATGGCTATTTTGGTATTGTTGCTTTCAATTTCGATCACAGAGTATTCAAAATGTTTTTCTATGGGTTGTACTGCATTCGAAATAATTATATTGGACGCATGAAGTGTTGTTTTCGTCATTATGCACACACCGCCATTTTGTAGAATATTTCTGTTGTATATACATAGATACCATTGGTTAAGTGGATGAGGCTACTGAAAGCTAGAATGTATATAAATAAACCAAGTTCGCTAGGTGTGCAAGGGAGGCACGGTGCGTTTGAACTGGAGCTGGGTGGCGCAAGCCGCGGGGGAGGGGCGCAGCCCCGGTTAGCGGCGGGCATATGCAAAAGTGCTGACAATTCGTTAA
>JAGDQP010051564.1:0-13986 GCA_022664845.1 Lepisma saccharinum | reverse complement strand
CATGTCCCTCCTAGTTATTCCTAGTATGTTCTTTGTGTTTCTGTTAATCTTTGAGAGTCGTTTGTAAATTCATAATACGCCACAGGTAAGGTACACTGCTTATACTTTTTACGCTTGAGACACATTGGTAGCTTCTTTTTTGGAGGACGGAATGCAGCTGGCAATGGGGAAGTTTCAATATATCGTCAATAATATTAATTTACTTTTGGTCTTCCAGCTATATATGTATTTTTTAATACTATTGAGCACACGGAACTGGTAATTCAGCTTCATCTTCATAAGCTAATATACCCTTTAGTAAAGTTTACTTCTGCCTGAGCTAAAGTTGCCCAAAGGCTAAAAATAAGTCCAATTCAGTTCAATAAATTTAACAGATACTAAAGAAGACTATTAGTATATTTTGTTTCTGTAATAGGATAACTTTCTTCTTACTTCCAGAGACTGCTTACTGAGTAAAAAAAAAAAAAGATCACTCTGAGAACATTCAACTTTGCGTAACTTACTTACTCAGACAAACTACAGATTTCTAAAGGTTTTGCTCGAGAATGATCACTTGACGCTCGTTGCTAGCTACAACTGACATTTTAGAGATATTCTCCTCAAAACAAGTGAAGAACTTTGTGGAGGGTATTAACTCTCCTCGTAGTTCTATAACTTGCCACACACATCATCCTTCGACCCAAAGGCTGAACCACACAGCACTAGAGAATTTACCGATATTGAACAACCAATGCAATTCTGTGTCTCAAGCAAAACGGAGAGAAAGCGGAAATCTGCAAAAGGAACTTAGCTATTAAAACTTGCAATCTGTTAGGGAAGTGTTCAAAATTCTGCCCTGAAGCGGTTCATTATATGAAATGAACTCAATTCATAGCATGAAACTGACTAACTGAATTTAGGTGCTAGGATAGTAAGCTGGTGAAATTCTAAGAAATATACACAGACCACCACTACGTAGAACCTTGCGAAATAAGGATGAAGTTATTTATAACTTTGTTAGTATTTGATTTGTACTGATAAATGTTTGCATAATTGTTCACGAAGAACTGATTTCGTTTTACGTGTTTCGTTTATCATATATTTATGCATTTGGCATAAAATAGAAAAATAATACACTTACGCTCTTCCGTCTTGAGCGCGACGATATCTATCTATTATAAATTAAAATAGATTTAAGCAGAATGTGCTGTTAAAAAGACTGTTAGATTATTATGAAGAAATTAGATCTACAAATTTAACATCATAACAATAATAGATAACAAGCAGCACTTATCAGTCACCCTGGCCGACAACAGGTACGTTCATGAATTCTAGGACAGTCGGATACAATATTATACTTACTAGATATGACTATTACGTATTATTTATGATATAAAGTCAAAATATAACATTTGAAACAGTGAAGAAACAAACTCATGTCCTAAAACTATTTAAAAAAATATGGAGTTTTACCCTAAATTTTCGGACGCTATTTTTAACTCTCAAATAACATTTCCGTCAACTTCTAAGCTAAGCAGGAAGACAGTTGTTTGTTGTTGTTTTTTCCGGTATATGATGTCACTACCGATAACTGGAAAAAATTAAATTTTAAGTTAAAGCTCTCCGAAAAGTGGACATAATTTTTAATACACATTTTATGTCTTGTTTTAATGCTATTTATATGAAAATGGACGACCATTGGTGTGTGTCCGATATAATCGGTGGCCTTACCCTATACTAATTCTACAACAGAGCAGAATATTGTTCCTGAGCTATTAAAAACGTCTATTTAAAGACACAGTGCACTTATAAAAGTAGTCATTCTTCTGCTGGAAGTATACAGGTCCAAGAGAACATGTAAAAACTATTGCTGCTACTAAAATTGACTGTTCCTGTATCAAAACGTACGCTACTTACTAAGAAAACAGGGTTTTCTGTTGTTTGTTTTATTAATATAAGTATTTTCAATACAAAGAACATATACCTGTTCCATTTTTAATAGCGTATTCAAACTGTCGCATTTTTATTGATCATAACTTCATTTTATCATATCCTGTAACCAAACATCAGTTCAAAAAGCTTCAATACTTCTTCCGTACCAGATATACCATCTGAACACACTCGAAATATTATTTTTTTTATTTTATTAACCAGAAAATCTTTTTCGTTAAACTATAATTCACCCATAATCAACTTGAATCCATTAAAATCAACTTCCATTAACAAATTGGAAACTAAGATACTTCGATATGTCTCTATATGTAAGTTCTAATTTCCGTAAAGTGTGTGTGTGTGTGTGTGTGTTTTTTATCATCCAATGGTTGTGATTACATCAGAATTTTGGTGAACAAATTTCCCTTAAATGTAAGCCGGCTCTGTTAAAGAGAATATTAAAAAAATATATAGTTTGGACTTTGAACTATACGCGGGTTACCTGAAATTTCGGGGAAAAGAATCGAGAAATAAATGCCGTTCCTTTCTCGACTTTTCGGGAAGTTCAATACTGATTTTTCGGGAGTTCCAAGAAAGTCGGGAATTTTAGAGACCAGTCAAGTTCGAGAGTTTGTCCCGAGAATTTATTGATTTTTGGGAAAATTTTCTCTTCCCATGCCAACAGGAAAAAAAAATTTCTTGTAGCATATCCCTAAATATAATGCATATTAGTTTGTTATTGGACTCTCGTTTACCTAAGTAATTAACGTTCCAATCTTTGATATCAATGGCCACAGGACCTCCTGTGTTTCTGGTTTTGGCTCAACATAGTGAGGTAAGTAAAAAGCTAAATGAATAGAAAAAAAAAAGTAGCGGTCTAGGACAACAGAAGCCAAAAAACGGTTTCGATGCGAAGTCGTTGCACTCACAAAGTTACTCATTTGAAGGAGTCATCTGGAAGGCCATTCGAATTTGGTATTCATCGGAAAATGTAATTAATATATTGCTACGTAAATTTACATTGATTTCGTAATTGATTGCACGTGCATATTTTGTTCTCTACAACGCGTGCATACGTACACGACATAACAGTTGGATTTTTTATTGTAATTGTAAACAGTCATGGAAATAGGAATGTTAAGAAGCATTTCAATTCGGCTCTACAAAAAAACTGGAAATTAAAAATGTTGCTAATGAATGAGTTTCATCATGGAATGTGACACCGGCAGCCCCATAAATTGATATTTCGAAATAAATTAGATTTGTCCGGAAACAAATCGAAGCCTTTTCTGAGACAGATTGTTGAAATAACACTATAAAAATATTTTACCTTTGAGGAGGGGGCGCGCGCCCTCCGTACCCCCCTCTGTGGATCCGCTACTGTATTAATTTTAATTGTTACGCAACCCGACTTTCTAACGCTTACTGTTCAGAGTTTATTTTTAGAATATCGTGCAAATGATAAGCAACACTAAATTTTACAATGCAATCTCAATATGAAAGGAGCTATTCAGAATATTTCTGTATTAATCAAGGTATTCGAACGTCTGGACTGCGAAATTATAATTTACGAGATGAAGGATATATCTAAGAAGCACAAATTATTTTGTGCGATTCATTTCATAAGTATGTTTGAAGATGGCAAACAATATATAGACTCTTAACATCCTTGAAGATACTTTTTAAAATTTTTAGTGTTGTTCTTCAAATGATTTGTTCATTAATTTGGAAAATTGAGTCTGTGGATATTACTCGTAAGACCTGTAATTTTTACATATGATTCATGTGAATGACACTTATATCATTTTAAAATCATAACTGTCATTTGCAAAGCCGCAACTAGAGGCGAGAAAAGGGGGCACATGCCCCGGGTTAAGAGGACACCAAAAATATAATAAGGAGAGGTTTTAGTTCGCTATCGGCTTTGAATTATAATAATTAATGATGTGACCTTCTTCAATAAATTAACAGGGTCCATCCGGAACAGAAACAGATGAAAAAAAAAAAAAAACAGAATATCTGGAAATAGAAAACAAACATAAACTTTTGAATTCACATATTTGTACACTCAGTTCTTATAACACAAAAGCGTTTGAAAACTTGTACAATTATTTTAAACGTGCAGAAATTTTAGATTCGGTGCTGACATATTTCGCAACGTTGCGACGCGTCGCAACAATTTCTCAATGGCAATTTTCCATGAATATAAGTGCATTTAATAGTACAGGCGAATTAGATATTGTACATACGTGATAGAAAAAACAAAAAATGAATTTTTATCTACTGTTACAAAGGCCTTCCTTAATAAAGTATTAAAAGTCCGAACCGATTCAGGTTGTGCTAAGTCCATCATCTTGAAAAATGGCGGACGAGAAGTGCCTTTCCCCACGTTTTCATTATTATCTCGGAAATTGTTGATCTTAGGTAAAAAATATGCAAAGCACCAAATCAAAACAACGGAAAATTTTCCTATGTGATTGAGACTTCAGTTTTGCATTAGAACTTTTCATTGTCAAGAAAAAGTTAATAAATATTGGGGGTGGGGGTGAGGGGAAATATAACGCAAAAATGAGCAATTTTTTGCCAGATATATTTCATTTATACTATGATTGGTTAATTATCACTTTTTATCTTACAATGAATGAAATATAATAGTAGATAAGCTTATTAGCGTAGATTGAACACTACCCTGATCAGTGGCGAATCCAGAGATGGGGCGCAGGGACTCGTGCGCCCCTCTCAAGGGAAAATACTTTTATTTTTATAGCTTTATTTCAACAATTTATCTAAGAAAAAAACTGATTTGTTTTCGGACCAACCTCACTTATCCGGATTTTTGCGGACAGCGGTATCATATTCCACGATGAAACTTAGCAATTTGAGTGAAAATAGAAATGTATACCCAAAAAATTCCATTTAGTGGGAGAATATAAAAAAGTTCCTGCTCTATTCCACCTGCGCTTACTTTCACACGAAAATCTTGTATGCGCCACTGGCCCCGACTTTCTTCCCTCAGTCTCGGAATGTGTGACCTGCATGTCATGACGTTTTTCTGTGTTGTGGTGTGCATTTTGAATTCAAAAACTTATTTGTCCTCCGTATCCGTCCCGAAAAGCTTCATAAACAAGCCAATATCCACACCATCTTGTACCTAGCCAGAGTAAAGAAAGAATACTACTTCTAGTTGAGTAGTCAGGGCCAACAACGCGTTCTTTTTCACTGTAGTATCCCCAGTAGGTTTAGTCCACTAAATAGATCCACTAACATGCTACAGTACAAAGTACAAACTTAGCATCCATAGAGCGATCTCCTCAACCTCAAGAGTTCCTTGAGGAAAAAAAAGGGTGATAATTAAACTTTATGCTTCCATTTGTTTGAAGAAATCTTTCAGCTTTACCTCAACAATGTGTATTGTTCAGTTTTTTGTAAATTACTGATTACCATGATTAGTCTTTAATCACAGTCATCGTCGTCATCAACGTCTTCTCCGATTGCTTCGAAGTGGTTACTGCATCCCATTCCACTACCATGGGGCCAAGCAACGATGCACTTCAATCCACTGGCTTCACTTTTTTACTGGTTTATTTTCACCTCTTTCAAAGACAAATCCAATCCATGCTTTGCTATCTTCTTTCTCTATCTCATAGCTATTGGGATATGTCTTGTGTACATAGACTTTTTAGCGCTAAAGAGACTAAAGAATTATTTAAGGTCTATCCCAGAAGAGAACAATAGGCTTAATCCACTTTGTCTGCTGCACACAGAGTCAAAAATAATGTAGTATGTGGACTAAAGTGACGTCAATTGTTGCTTTGCAGAGAAGAAAGGCCTATACACGCAACAGGTTATAGTATCAAATTTGGTGCGGTGTTAATCAGTGCTTTTTGCATGCTAACTACAACGTGGAAGTAAAAACAATAATTATAAAGATTCTTTGACAAGAAAACAAACCAACAACCCAAACAGCACAAGGATATCGGGCATATATATCGGATAACGCGGATATCGATCGTTGCTGGCCGATCTAATAAACATGGATTGGCATTGGCGTGGTACAATATTTTAACATTCAATGTCATTTTTGAAACTTAAGAAACGTGTTAAATTTAGAAGAAATATCACTCTATGAAGATGTCATTGTGCGATGGAACGTCGTGTGTGTTTCAGAAAGTCTATGTAATGGAGATATGACACTTGTTGTACAAAAACTAACATGTATAAAGTTTCTACATGCTCCCTGCTTAAAGCAATTCTGTAATGAAAATACTGTCTAGGTCTCCATATTCCATGTCTGAGTTAATAAGGTGCATTTTCGATGTTCAAGGATGTCTCTGTAGGCTTGTTAAAACAACGCACTTTGACCTTTAAACACACGGGCTTCTTTTTTTTTTTCACGAATGGAGGCG
This sequence comes from Lepisma saccharinum, assembly GCA_022664845.1. Classification (NCBI taxonomy): domain Eukaryota; kingdom Metazoa; phylum Arthropoda; class Insecta; order Zygentoma; family Lepismatidae; genus Lepisma; species Lepisma saccharinum. The sequence goes on along the minus strand of JAGDQP010051564.1, from coordinate 7,669 downwards.
CGGAGTGATTTTCAGCCCAACTCATTTATATTTCTAGCAATCCATTAGTAGATTTTTATTCTTTTGGTATTTAGCTCATTTCCCACTGTATTTCGAATCATTGCAATATTTATCATAATCATAAATATATTATTTGTTGTTATTATTGTAACAAAAAAGCACATATGTAGCTTCCCATAGAACAATAAAAGTATGATTGAAACTTATAATTTTCTAAGTTAAAAGGGCAATTAACATTATAAAAACAATTTTCAATTTAAGTGAATGTTTCTCAATGTTTTGTCACTACAACAGCATGACTGAACATAATGGAGACTTTAATGCATTAACGTGTAACAAAATGGCACAGGAATCCATGCGTAGGGCGGAAAGCACCCCAGTGCACCTTCAGATGACGAATGCACGCCAACAGTAGGTGTAACGAAGCTGACCTACTTCGTCTTGAAAACAATAAAGTGTAAAATGAATGTACATGAAGCCATGATTGTAACCAGCCAGTCATCACCTAGAAACAATGTCCTGATATATCTCAACATAGTCAGAAATGTGTGATAGGGAAGGGCGTGGAGAGTTACACGTCATCCCATTACAGGAACAAGTTGTGAATTAAGTGATTCATACAAAATAACAAACGGTAACAGTAGGATAGGTCACCTGTTGCAATAATAAGAAAAATATACTCATTACGATTTGTTAAAACAGTAGCGAAAGATGGTACTTTCTGATAACTATCAATATTGACACCTATCGACATCAATATCGACAATATGCAAAAGTGTTTTTCATTCGATAATGACCAATATTCGATAACAACATCGATTGAAATCGCAAATCATCCGTTATTGATATCGTCCGATACTGATGTGTTACTGGGGGCATCTGGAAGTTTCGGTGGAGGATGTTTCGGTGCAAATATTAAAATACTTTTTGACTATAGAAATGCTGTTAAATTATCAAGTTGAACTTACTATTGCTCGGTTAATACTCTTACTGACGTACTAATTAACAGAATTATTCGAAATTAAACTAGTAATTATATTTTTAAAGGTAGTTTTGATATTTTGAATTACTGTATTAGTGTTACTTTCGATCTGTGTTTAACTTTATTTGTACAAAGTGCTTAGAAACTAGATAATATGAACTACAGGATTCTTAGAAGAAAAAAACAATTTGTAAAAAAAAATGACTTAGAATCAATAGTACGAGTTGGGTCGTTCAAGTGTTACGTAAGCATGCAAGGGAGATGGGCTTCAAGCATTACTTATTTTATCTGACAATGAGAGAAGGTGGATCAGAGCAATGATTACGTAAGGTACACTTAAAAAAATATTCCCCAAGTAGCAAATTTTTTGGGGGGCCAACGAAAATCTGATAGTATGGTTTGATGTTAGATGCACGTTGGCCAGTACGGTTCGCCCTACGTACTAAATGATCGTTGGCCTGAACAGTGATGCCCAACGTAGAACCAACTACATGGTAATATCAATGTGCATTTGGCCGAACGTTGGAATGACCCAACCGAGGCCACAACGAAATGCCAACAATTCCACGACCCACCAGAACTGCTACTGTTATTTCCGTGAAGGTACATTGCACGCGGTGTTGATCCATATTCAGTTTGCCTTTTTGTATTGTCTTCGCTGTTACACGTTCCTTGTGTGAAAAATTGTGGCTGCGATGGGATTGGTGTGTCCGACGGTCAGCGATGAGATTTAGAAGTCGGCTATGCTGGTCTTCCAAGTCGGAGATGTTTTTTCATTCCTTTTGTGGTACGAACACAATTGAGAAGCTTGTTTGCAAAAGCTACTATATCCACGTTACGTTTTTATTTTAATTTTATTTTTTCTGTTTTTCATATAATATACATATTTCTGATGTGATTTTGAAGCAAATGGTATATGAAAGCATTGATGGTCATTGGATAAGATACTTTCTTGTTCAACCTGAGAACAAAATCGATTCAGGAACTTGTGCATTATGTGAATTACAACAACAAAAATCATCTAGCCAATTATCTCTCTCGCGTATGGTTGAAAAAATAATAAAATTGGTTCGCCAAAGTGCGGATTCAGGTCGGTAAACCAACGATCTTCTCCTCCTCAACTGCAGGAAGCGAGGGGGAAAAAAACCGCACGCGTGTGTTGGGTTTTCGTTATAGAAACAAGCATTGGGCCAATGTATGTTTTAACGCATTGTTTATGGTTTGCATTGCGTCTCACGTTGGCCTTTGGTAGTTTTCTTGACCTTGGGCCAACTATTGGGTTCTATGGTTGGCTTTACGTTGTATCTACGCCTAAAATGTTACCAACTTGCATACCTTTTTTTCTTACGTTGGGCTTTTGTTAGTTTTTTTAGATTGGGCCAACTATTGGCTAATTTGATGATTTTGTGGTTTGACATTCGTTGGAAATCCAGCCCACCATAAACCAACGTTGCCGACATAAGGCCCAACGAAGCATGTTACTTGGGTCTTAGACTTTTAACGCTTTAAACATTTTTACGACTACGATATAACGATAAGAAATTTGACAACTTTTACGTAAGCACGAGAAGCGCGGTCGGGTATTTTACTTACAAGGGGTGAGAGGGTTTAAAGTGACTGAAAATGTGCTTACGCAAGCATAGGCGCCTAACACATATAAAAAGGGGGGGGGGGGGGGGAATTGACCAATAAAGGTTAAGTGAATTTTTAATAATAATTATTATTATTAAAAATAATCATTCTTCGTGTCATTGGCTTTGAGGATAAGCATAGCTTCAATTTTTATTTGTATTTGTGGTCTACAGCAATCATGGTTGTTGTTCGTACCCCGTTGAGCGCCCTACCCGGGAAAGAAGACTACTGGTGGAACAGGGAAGGTTCTCCCTTGTATTTGTATTAAGTATTTTCGTCGTTGTATTAAATGTTTTAGTGCTGTGAGAATATAAAGTATTTTATGTCGTGAAACATAAAATACCAAATGATTTACGTGTATGTGTGTGTGCTGAATGTGGAATATTGTTTTTCGGAATTCCAAACCAAATATAAAGCTCAATGACAATCCCATTTCTATCTATCTTATTACTGTGGTTACAGTATTTATTTTCAACTTTGTATTAAATGGAAATCTGTCCAAAACGAAAAAAAAAAAAAAAAAATCGGACCCAACGATTTCCGTTTTATACAAGTTTCAATAGTGGAAGCTGAGAAATATTAAAAACCAAACCATACGGTGTAACAAAACAACAGACACCCACACACAATATTTTGCGCCCCCTTCTGGATCCACCCCTGATTAAATTTTTAAGACACCCATCTAAAATTTGTCTATCAAATATTTTAACGTAATTATAGGGACGAGCAACAATTGAAAAACACCTTTTTACTTTTGCTTTAAAAAAAATCACTCAAAAGGCGTGCCATCGGTGGCATTCTGGAGCCTACATAAAGTAGATTAACTATATTTACCTGCTCTTTTAGGCTTCTAAAACCTATAAATAAGTTTTTGAGAAGCCTTATAGAATGGTAATGTTTTTACGTATTAAGTGACAGCGCCGTAACCACAAGTGTCAGTGAAAAACTAGGCTCGCCAAGTGATCCACAATATATTGCGGAAACTACGCATGCCACGACAAACATGAATGTGTCAAATAGGCTTAAGAGTGAAAGAGATAGAAACACCTGGAACTATTTTGCAGCTTCGGTGTTCAGGCAGAGCACATGGTGTGCGATATGCTTCGCATATAATGAAAAAATGATCTAACCTGATTTATTAACCCTTCTTCGCTTCTCTACTATGAATCCGTGATTTTGTAGCAAAATAAAGTCATTCAGCACACAAAGTGACGCCATTAATTTTCCCCATCATGCCGCCATGTTTGCATACACTGAACAACTCGAGTATATATTTAACGATATAATAATGACACACAACTTTCGTTAACACTTTTTGATTGCTGGCTGTCTCTATTATTTTCTAGAAGTATCTGTCTCAATTATTTGTAAGAGAATCAATAGTACAGAGCGTACTTAAGGCTCAATAGACGACGGAAGCTGGAAAATTTAAGCTGCTCCTTCACCGAAAGCACTATTAAAAAGTGGAAAGTAAAGTTAATAGAAGATAATGTTTTATATACCTGGTGATTGTGCATGTTATATTATCTACGGAGTATGCAAACAACAAATACACGGGGTATGGAAAACTTGCTATATCGTGGCAAATTTTTTGTAAACGAGTTGCATAGGTACATACCAGAACTTGGGGCCTAGGGGGTTAATATTTAAAGTTTAATATTAACAACTGAAAAGATTGCTGGTATTGAGAAACTTGAATTTAGTTGTTATAATAATATAGCAACTAAATATATAATTTATCTCTTTTACTAATCAGTAAGTTGTTGCACCGAAGCATCCTAATCCATTACTCCGCCATGCTAGTTTCTTTACGAAGCCGCAGCTATTGAGGTATATTTGCTAGGTTGGATAACTTTTATCACCACTTTGGAAACGCTTTTTTCTGGTCTCCTTTTGAAGCTTGTTGGTTAATTATATTAAGTTGTAGTCAAGCGTCTACACTACGCATTATAGAATTGACAACCCTTGTCCCTTTACTAGGAACTTTACAGAACGTTTCTTTCTAGGTCCCGTGATAGCATAGCTAACAAAAAGAGAGATCTTATACAATCCTGCTTATTTCGTCCGTCTGGGCCCAAATAATATATCTCAGGAACCAGAAAGTGTAGACAGGTGCCGTTGGAAAGGGCTTGGCTAGAGTACCTCAGAGCCGCCGAAACAGTTTTGATTGGTGTTGCCAACTCATTTTTTTAGAATTACTTTCATTCGTTAGACCTATCTACGCCAAACTTGACATAAATATTCGGCACAATAGGAAACTAATGAGGGTGTATCCGCCCCATAAGCACCCCAGTTGTTTGTGTGTCTGAAATTTTATCAAGAGCCCTCTCGCAGCGGAGTATTAATAGAATCGTAGCACTCATTTGTTTTTAAACTTACTACCTATTGATGCTGAAGTTGTTTGAAGGAGTCCATTGAATGAATTGTACTGATGGAAGCCTGCTTCGCTGATTTTTCGCAAGCGAGACTCCTCACGAAAATCACATCAGACTGAAATCTTTTCTCACTACTGGCTCGATGCTAGTCTACCAACGCTTTTTACAAACAAGGTTTTTAGCAAGTTGGTCCTGATAGGTTTGTAGCAAGTTCGGGGTGAAATTTTGTAGCAAATTTACCATCCGTCAACTAGCAAGATTGCTGCAAGATTGTAGCAAGTTTTGCAGCCTAGCAATGCCAAACTTACTGCAAGTTTGGAGACTTGCAATGCCAATAGCTGCAAACTTGCTGCAAGTTTAATGTGTTATCTGGGTTTGGCTTAGGCCGATAGTCTGAGAACGATCGTCAAGTTTATGCAGGTAACACAACTCCGTGTGTTATTTAAAGCTTAGATGTCAAATCGGCCCACAAGTCAGTAATATAGCACCGTCTTTAGACGATCATATTTCAACCCTGTTAACAGCTTGTATTATTATTGGTTCAGCTTCTCTCTTTTACGATATTTTAGTCAATTAAAAAGAAACTTCATTTCCATGTACAGAATATAGACTTTCGCAATTCCGCTCAAAACAACACAAGGCGGTGTAAAATATAATAACAAAACACTGAAAATAACAACATATTAGTTGACTTGTCTAAGAGGGTGTTAACCACTTAGGCCTACTTCTAAATTAAGTGGAATTGCTCTAACACTGTTATTGTCTTAAGTTTCAACAACTCGCGTTAACAAAGGCCAAAATATGTAAATTAACATAGAAACAGATTATTAAGTTCAAAATGCTGAAGACGCTCTTACGAATGAAACGTTTTTGTATTTGAGATCAAGGCGGAAGTTGACTTTGTGATTATAGTGTTTACTTCCTGTTGAGTATGTGGTGGTGCCTTTTCGAAAAAGGAAAAGAAGTAGCCTGGGGCTACGATATGGTTGAATATCAGTAAATGCTCTCATGTTTGACATAACTGATAATGCAGAACCGAACTCGGTGGGGACTGGATTAATCTTAAAACACAAATAAATGCAAGACTCTAATTAGCAGTAGAGGAGAGACATCAATTTAAGCTCTTATTGTTTTTTGTTTTTGATTTTAAATGGTTTTAATTGCGTGTGATTAGTTTACTCAGTAGAAGTTACAATAGTTTATTGTTTGAAAATGCTACTAAAATTAAAATTAACTAGCTGATTTTATGCCCTTTGGTGCGGGATCCAGAGGTTTCTCGCCCCTCACCTCCCTGCGGGGTGTCGAATCGAAGATCTAACACTTTTTCACGTGGACACTCAGATCTAGAAAATGAATATATGTATTTAAAGTCAGCATACAAAACTGAGTTTCTGTGTAAAAGATTAGGTGCCATTAGCGAGTGCTTGAGGAGAAATTGGCGGCAAAAGTTAGTAACAGCATTGCTTGTGGTACGCCACTTATGAATATCTGGTATAACGATGTGCAAATGTCAGTGATATCACCGTAGTGCGTGGCATTAATTGTATACTACCACCAGATATTCATAACTGATTGCATGATAATATAAAAATGTTTTTGACAGGAAAAGTGAAGAAAGGGTAGTTTGTCATATTACAATTACAACAGTATTTATAATAATTATGACCCGACGCTGTTGCTAATGAATTGATAGTCATGTTAAAATTTGATCACTTGGAGGTTGTCAACCCAGCAAACTATATTGTGGTGTGGGCTGCTTAGGCTGTAAGGATATATCTGACAATCATGATTTATTAACTTATTGCACCAACAGGCCCACCGTCTCACCCCTTTCGTGGGTACTAGGGGTGTCTTACACCCCACAGTACTTTTTCCAGATCGTAAGTGATATGTGTACCAAACTTGGTTGAAATTGCCCCATGCGTACGAGAGTTATGCTGGAACACACACACACACACGCGCGCGCGCACCAATCCACCCCCCCACACACATACCATCACTATCACACACAAAAAGTACACACACATATGCATCCGTTTATATAAATAAATAAATCACAGCTATATTCAATCCACTACTGGATGAGGCCGGTCCCCAGAGGGAGGAAATTGGTCTACTGGGTCTACTGCTCGCACGCTGACCAGATGGGTTGGGAGAGAAGAGTATGCTCTCACTGTAGATTTCCACTATATTTTACTCATAGCAGCTCCCCAATCGCATCACGATGCTGGGTGGGCACCGTTCCAGACCCACACGCCTGGAATTTTGAACCCAGGACCTCTCAATCCGTAGTCAGCAACGCTAACCACTAGACCAGCGGAGCAGTCATATATATATATATATATATATGAGCCTCTTGCGTAGCCTAGTCGGTAGCACGCTCGACTTCATCGCGAGCGGTCCCGGGTTCGATTCCCGGTGAGGGCTCAAAATTTCGGTGTTGACTCAGCATCGTAAGAACAATTGGGGAGCTGCTGTTAATAATAGACAGTGGCGATCAGAGTTGAGAACTTCGGCTCTCCTCTCCCAACATGCCTGGTCAGCGTGGGAGCAGTAAACCACCTCCTCCCTTCGAGGGAGAAGCTTCATCCAGTAGTGGATTGAATATGGCTGTCATATTCAGATAAAATTTATATTCAGATTTCATGAACTCCACATTCTTTGTAAGAAAAAATAAAAA
>JAGDQP010051563.1:0-10293 GCA_022664845.1 Lepisma saccharinum | reverse complement strand
ACGTCATACACTGATGAAAATTTGCACAGCGACGTTAAGTCGAGTGAGAGTACAATATTATAGTGTTACTTTCATATATTTATATATTTTAAAGCATATTTTAATAAGTTTTTTTTTAATATGAACTTCTTTATCCTAAAATAAATACTAGCCTGCAATGATCTGTCGTTTGACTGGTTGCGGAGCACTTAAAGGTTTTCGGTCACAAAACATTAACTTGAGAAAAAGTATCCAAACACCTCAATAACTCAAAAGACATACTTTTCTGAAACAATTCGTACTAAAAAGTAAAAATATAATTTTGTTTATGCATGACTAAAAATAAAAGCATCGGACCCGCCATTCCAAGAATTTATATAAAGTTACTGCGTATGAGAGCGTGCCGAATGCTTTTATTTTAAGTCATGCATAAACAAAATTATATTTTTACTTTTTAGTACGAATTGTTTAAGAAAAGTATGTATTTACACAGTCTTTTTATTATTGTTTTTTTCATTTAATACTTCAAACAAAATTATTTGAAAATAGTCTTTAAAAGAGGTAGAGTTACTTGCATACCTTCGGGAGTTTTCTTGTTGTTTCCGAGGATATGAGACTATTAGCATTTGTTATTACTATTCTTAGGAAGTTTTCGGACTCGTACTTCTCGTGCTGTGATGGATAACACCCCTGGTCTCAGTCACCCTTGACAGAAACACTGCTCAAGCTAACATTGCACAAGGAAAGAATTAAAAACTTTGCTTTGTAGTAAGCGTCACAGGGTAAAGCCAGGTCCCAAGCATAGAGCAGTGACCCATTTCAGCTCTGATTGTCACACACTTTCGATTGTACTCATCTTGTTCATATTAGCATAATGCTTTTTAATGATACATCTCGCACGGGGTTATGACGCATGTTGGGGAGAAATAGTGAATTTCCGGGAAAGAAAAAGGCATTGTTCACATGCGGAGAGAAGGGAGGATGAGACGGGTGAAGTTCAATACAGGGAAACTAAAGTTTGTCTACTGAATGCAAATCTAAGTTCTCCTCTATTTTCTCCATGATTCTGTTTTTATCTTTCTTCTCGCTATGTGCCTGATTTTTCAGTTAGTGTCATAATTCATAAGTTATGCACATACTGGAGTAGGCGTATATAATAACAAATCCTACAAATATTGTTCATGTTATTTTGAGTAACTCAGTAATTAAGACATATAACAAATGTGGGCCATACCGCGACAACAAGTGCAAAAAAAAATGAGTTAGGACTGAACGTTTGGTCCCATTTGAACATATCATTCTTGTGCATACATATATTGAGGAGGAGTATCTCAAGACCGTAACAATCTTCAATTGTTCCGCCACCTATCGTTAAGCGTCATGATTTATTTTCCCATATTACTATATATGGAATATTATTCAAAAAATCAAGTAAATGGGATATTCCTCCTTACTTCACTCAACTTGACATGGCTTTTTCGAACCATTTTTTATGGGAACTTCCATTTTGCTTTTTCAAGAAGTTATGATGCTTAACGATAGATCTCTTGACGATAGACTATTATCGCGGTCTTGAGATAATTATTTCTTGCCATCATGAGTATGCACAGAAATGTATATCAACATAGCCTAGTCTTTACTTGGTATAACTAATATTTTTTGTGCCCCGTCAAAGCCGAACTAAAAATGACAAAGACTACAAGACGTTACTTACTTTGTGAAGGAATTATTAATGTTCATGAGAATTTAAACCTAAGTTAAATTTATTTGTTTTTTTTAATTGTTGTACGTTCATCCTAAACACACATGTCTATTTATAAAACGCTAAACCCAGCTTTTACAAAAGGCTAAGTGAAGGCCTGATAGCAAATTATGTTTCCCTCTAGCAAAGAGTTTCTCAACGTGGGGGTGGTTGTGTGCAAGCGGGTCGCGAAGCGCAGCACAGCCATATACAATCCACTACTGGATGAGGCCTCTCCCCTTTCCACGCTAACTAGACGAGTTGGGAGATGAGACCCTAAGCTCTCACTGTGATCGCCACTTTCGATTATTTTAGGTCAAAAAATAGGGGAATATATTTCTAACCAATTTCTGGATTATTGAAGAGGCCATTCATGTCCCCATCTCCTCTTCGCGGAAGACACCTGTGCAGGCAATGCGCAAAATAGCATCTTGTTCACTTTTAAAGAAATAAATGACTGTAGAGTGGTAACGTAGGAAGAATCTGGTACTGCTCTCCCTTTGTATTTATTACAAGTGGTGAATCTATGCCAATCGATAATGACTTTCATTGTTATAGACATGCACGCGCATGACATATACCGTATATTCGAAGAAATATTCATTCAATTATTAAATCACATATTAAAACTTATTCGAAAGCTAACATGTTTACTTAATTAAATAGTGAATACATTCCATCCTTTCTTTTTTTTTTAAATATTAACACAAAGAATCACATGTACAAAAAAAATAATATGGTAGGGAAAGTATCTCACAGTTTATTTCCCTTGTGATATCACGAAGTGATTCGAGGAAAAACATGTTCCTATGTAAAATCAACAATGGGAAAGAGATTTAGTTACCTGCATTTCTTGAAACAGGTGAGGAAGGGAAAAAAGAAAAGAAAAAGGTATTTCTTGGTAACCTTCCAAATGTTGAGATGCTCCATCGATTTCTTCTTCGTGGTGGGCTGTATTTTAAGACTCGCACATACAACAGCAGAAGAAGCAAGCAACTAAGGAGGGTGGGACTACCTCAATGATAAAATGGATATCTTGTTAACCTTTTCGTGATCTGTCTACTGCATCAAAATTAAACTCAAATTAATTAGAGAAATGCAGTACTTTTTGAAATAGAGCAAATAGGTCGTCATGTCAATAGATAGATAAATAGATCGATAGATTGAGTATAAACAGAAAGTCTGATCTATCTAAGTAAAGCTGAAAGTTTCTTTGTTTGAACACTATACAATTCAATACCCCTTGACGGATTGGAACCAAATTTGGTAGACAAATTTCTTAGAACCTAGAAGGATTAACTACAGCATTTAAAAGGTTGCCACGATCCACAAATGGGATGAAATGAGAGATGCAATTTGGAAACAGTTTGAGCTAGAAACAAATTTAGTTTCAATTCATTAGCAACGGTTATCTTAATTTTTCGATTTGACGCCCCGGGGGATGCAAGGGGGCGAAACTTTATTCACGCCACACCAACGTGGGGGAGGAATCAGTTAGTAGAATATAAAGAAAATAGAGTGTAAAATACAAAAAAGAAAACTTAAATTCACAAAACAGGAATGTACGCAAAGTCTAGGAATAAAAGAATCTATCCTCGAACTAATTTATGACAACACAAAACGAAAAAAAAAAAGGCTATTCTTCAAAACTTTACAAAATCGTTTAGAAATGTAAAGATTTTTTTTTAAAAAATGAAACAAAAGAAAAAGTGTTGCTTAGTCATGCATGAATCATCATCTTCCAATAAATCTCTCAACATTTTACAATAGAACAAAGCTGATAATACGGTATGAGTCATTAATATTGACTTCTATCACCATTTTCTTTTTCTCAAATTTTTCTTGACCATGCAAAGAGTCAAGTAAAGTTTACTGAAACAACAGTTTCCTGTCCTAGATCTTGGATATGCAAATAAGTTAAAAAAAAAAAAGTTCAATAGGTACAGAAGGAAACCTTTCATCTCTTGATGCAGTTCAGAAGCGAACACACTTTGACGTACAAGGAAATTGGAAACATTTTTTTTTTGTTCTTTATTGAATATAGTAGCTTAGTGCCACGCGATAAATATCACATAATGGCGATACAAGATGTCGGAAAAAATCATTGTATGTAAGTTCAGTGCTTTTAACATGCAAGCACACCACTTTCTTATTGCGTGGATTGAACTACCTGAGACTTTTTTTTATTTTGTTTTTTTTTTTTTGCTCACATTTGTTTCACTGAGTGAACTGTTTCACGATATTTCTACAGCAATTATTATCGATTGTATTTGGCTCAATACTTCGACATATAAATTAATGAAAATCTTATCTAGTTCAGTAGGCTAAAGGATACGTAGGCGCTTGTACGTACTTGAATTTAGTTGCTAACATGTACGTACGCTTGTACGTACATTTAAAATTAAAAATGTTATAATTATTAATTTGTTAAAATGTAGTCAAAAGTCTCTAGTTTCTAAAATTCGTGTTTTTCTTTTGATTCCGAGTGTTCATTCTTTTTAAATAAATGATAAGGATCCCCCTTTTGACCCTATATTATTTAATATATGCATTAATGATCTATGCAATAGGGTTAATCATGTAATTCACCTTCTCTATGCAGATGGTCTGAAATAGCTTGATAAAATATCAAATTGTAAGGATATTGTAAGGGTACAGGAGAATATTAATACAGTAGCATAATGGTGTTATAATAACAAAATGGCAGTACATACGTCGACCAGGTAGCCGTGTGGTCTAAGGCCAATGACTCGAAGGTCCCGGGTTCGAGTCCCGGCAGGAACATGAGTGAGGATTTGAACTAGAATGTGACGGATTTTCGTGACGGGCCGAAGTCAACAGTGACTAGTCTGGTCCATATAAAAATTAAGTTTACCAAAGTTTTACGAAGAAAATACATTTTATAAGCTATACCCGAAAACTCAACTATATTCCAAGTAAAGTACTCACAGTATAAAGAACAAAGTCATTTTAAAAAGTACAAACTATCTTAAGTATTCACTTCGGCTCCAAAGCAAAATTTAAGGAGCACATAAATGTAACGCAAGAATCAAAAAGAAAAAAAATAGATTATCAATGGGCACTGTTTCTTTCAGGCATACTTTCTGGGGGAGAAAGCCCTCCCCGAAATAATTAGTCTCAACAATTATATTACTCATACGTATATAAACATTGTTCATGTTATTTTTAGGTTAACTGAGGAAGTACCTCATATTGTTAAATAAAATTAATGTTATTGTATATTTTAATAGATTGGAGTCGATATACATTATTTATAATTTTCGTGAGCTCTCCCCCGACTTCCCCCTCCCCCGAATGAAATCTTCTGAAAGAAACACTGTCAATCGGGTGTACTAACCGGACTGCAAACGTACACACTATTATGCAAAGTACTGGTTAGAGTAAATTTAAACATTTGTACTTTTGGACCATTTTAGTAACTAATGAGTAATGACTTTGGCCCGTCTCGAGTACGTTAGCTGTTAAGTCTCTAAAATCCACAAACATCCATGCCGGGATTCGAACCCGGGGCCTTCGAGTCGCTGGATTAGCGCACCAACCCACACGGCTACCAAGTCGGCTGAGTTTGGAGTAGTAATTTAGTATCAAGGAACTATAATCAACAATGTAAAAATAGAATTAATTCAAATATTCTTCATTACAATTTTGTTTCGTGTTTAGCTTCGCGTATTATGACTATAGTTATGAATATTGGTGCAATTTTCTTAGGGTTGAACCTTTTTGTACAACAGGAGAAAAACTATTGATCACTGAAAATATATTATCAAATAAAATCCACACACACATTTTTATTGGGAAAGAATAAGCATTCAGGTACCAACATATAATGCCAGTAATTACAAATTCCTAATTAACGTAGAAAGAACCAAAGCTATTTTTAACCAGAATGATTAATAACTATAACTATATATTACGAAAACTGATTGAATTTAAATACCAAGCTTAATATTATACCTTAGTACAATATATTGTTTCTATTATAATGTCTCTTCGTCGTTTTAAACTTGTTATCCAAATTTTAAAACTTAACTAACTTTACAACTTGTTATACAGTTTGTATCTAATGAAATTTTATTTTAAAATTCTTTCTGGTTATATTTTATGAGTAATATAGTCCGGTCAGAAATCTGAAACTTATGAATAACTAGGACGGGACTTTTTTTTTTTTAATTCTGAAACTTAATGTCTATGTACTTTTGCAGAAATTTATCGGGGGAGTCACTTCTTGTTTGGTGGTTTTTAGCCTCCATCTTGGAAAATGGCCGCCATTTGTTGATATTATTATTACTGACTGTAACTCTGGAATGGATGTAGAGAAGCAAATATTTTCCAATAAAGAAACGTTTTAAACGTCAAAATCAATCATTTTTTTTATCGTTTTTGCTTTTCCTCCGCCATTTTGTTTCTCTTTCCAAATCAGCGTTGCCACTATCATAGTTTTTCTTCTAGATCTGAAGCCATTGAATGATTGATAGATTACGTAGTTTTTCTAGTAGTCATTATTTTGTTCGGATGATTTTCTTGGGTTTCTAATTCATTTTCAGAGTAATATTCCTTTGTATTCTTTCAGATCGTTAAACCCTAGATGAATTTTAAACAGTGGCAAATTCAGAGAGGGGGCGCGCCCCCCTAAGCGGAAAACACTTATTTATAAAACATTATTTTGCAACAATTTATCTAAGAAAAAGCTTAGATTTGTTTCTGTCCAAATCTCACTTTTCTACAAATATCAATTTTGGCCGATTCCGGTGTCATATTCCGTGATGAAACTTAGCAATATGACAAAATTTATACTTAAAATAATTCCCTTAGAGAGAAAATATCGAAAAATGATCCTGGTCTATTCCACCTGCGCCCCCCTCACGAAAATCCTGGATCACCCACAGCCTTTAAGAATGGATACTCAGGCTGCTAATACTAAACGAGAAGCGTTATTAATGGCTTCTGAGTCTCAAGAAAAAAGTGTGAAACATAATGAAGCTTTCCAAACCATGGAGGATCATACGTGGAAAGTGCTGTAAATAGTTAGACAACAGATGACCTAATCTTGATACGAAATCTTACGAAAATCATTAACAATAAATACAAGATACGTTGCACAATAAATTGTCCTTTCAGCGTTGATGTACTGGAAAAGATTGCACTCCCAATGATATTTAGAACTTTATGACGTTGTTGGCTAATCTGCAGGTACAAAGAAAAGACAACCGAGCTCCAGTTCCTAGAAGAAAAAAAGAACTTTAACATTCAGTTCGTTTATTAAGTTAGGCTATTACGAACTTGATCACTCGCAAACGACAACCACTTCAAGTTTATTTGTCAATGGTTGTGCACGATCTGAATGGAAACAAGAAAATCCTTCAAATCCTTTTTAAAAAAAAGGATATCAGAATTGCATGCAATGATGTAGAGTTAGATGAATTGTCAGTATTGGCTCTACAAATTTAGGTGAGTCGATAATTCGTAAGAGTCCGATATTAGTGAAGCAAGGCTACTTTGTCTGCCTCAAATTGTATTAGGACAACCAATCACTGTAATTATGGACAATGATGATCTTAGAGAAAGTGGTTTAACAGGTTCAGAACCTAGTTATTATACGACCATTATAATGGCTCAACCAATAGCACTCCGCTCTTCAAAAGAAATTGTAGAAGGTGGACTGACGATTCCCAATAAACGTGAAAAGGGTAAATTTACAAAACCTTTCACAAAAAAATACTTGAAGAAGACATCAGCCCTAATACAACCAGAGGTTAAGAACTAGAGAAGAAACAACAGGCAAAATCATATCGGGTGACTACTCATGCGCTTATTTGTAAATTATCTGACGCACTTTCATTTACTGGGTTTTACAGTTCTCTTGATAGCACCATTGAAAAAATGGGGAACATTTAATGCCGAGTGTTATGCTCAACCCCCTATTGAAGAAGTTGTAATTGATGTAGTAGAGTGGTGTCAATAAATTGAAGAGTATAAGGATATGCCATTTCTTCAATTGGTTTTAGACCAGGCAATATACAGGATTATAGAAGAAATGCTATGTAAACATCCAGACAGATGGACCAAGATACAAAGAGGGCTTTACGCCTGAATGTCATATTTGAATGCTTTGGGGGAAAAGGTTATCTGAAAGTGCTATTGAGAATCTACAAAAGCACTTAGAGGGAAGCATTACAACAGATTTAAATGTCAAAAAGACTTTAAAAATTAAATTGCTAAACCCTTGTTGAAACTGCTTATAGAACGAGTAGTTGATGGGGATGAGAGCATTCTGGATAAAGTCAAACATATCATTGAGGTAACATCAAAAGATCATCATGAGAATATGTTGTTTATGGATATTTTAACAGTGATTCGGATGTGGCTAAATTTAGGTTATCATGCATCCTCGACGTTGAAAATCTGTTCCTACTTTACCACTGCATCAAAAGTGAAGTAAGCTTTCTAGAATATCTATCAACTTATCGCAGCATGCTCCCCTTATTACTAGCGTATGGATACACAAATTATGTCTGCTAACTTTCTCTTTACTACTGGAGAATGCCAGCACAACCAGAAGACTATAAAGCTCACATAAGTGAACTTCATTCAATCTCATTAAGTGGAAAAAGATAGAGTAAACTTCCATCATTGAGATGACGATGAACAGACAGTCGATAAACATGAAAAGTGGAGTTTGGATAAACTGTACCAAGGACCACACTATGATTACAATAAACATTCTCAGTAGATGCGAGAGCAGTTACTGAAAAATACTCAACTACAGAGAAATGATTGTCATCATCCGGAAACCAGGCCTTCAAGAAAAATAAAGGATCTCCTGGTACTTGAAGAAGTTATACTACCTTTCAAAGAACGGAATTCAAATTCTTGCAGTTTAAGTCAGCCAAAACTTCGTTCTCAGATATTATAAGAAGTCTCCATGAAGTTCATTGAAAGGGAAATATGATAGTAGAAATGTTGGAACGACTTTCAACAGGCACCAAGCATATCGACAGTCAAATTCCAAAACTGAAATATCTGATATTTAAATCATTTGTAACAAAGGCTACAAAAAGAGAAACGTATAAGGCCAGAAAACCATGAAACAAGTAATCGATGTTCTTACTACAGAAGAAATATCTTCTACCTCTTTGGAGATCTTGGACTACAGAATAATGTCAAAATTCTTTTCAATATTTTTATTAACTTGGCCTCAAGCGTATCAAGTTCTAATTGATGTTGGCATGGCTTGGAAAAAGTGCCTCCTACAAATACTTGGTCGGAATACGCCTCTAGACTCTTCTACTACATCGAATTTCGTCATTCCGAAGCAGAAACGTTTCGTTTAATCAATGATATATAATGAAGGAATCATGAAAACAGTCCGAAGCTCTGAACCGACGCTCTCTGCAGTTCAATGGTGACAGTTTCTTTCAAATCCTGGAAACAAGCAAACACTTCAATAATTACTTCTTAATGAATAGCTTGACTGCCATGTACCATGGTCATTTACAAAGAATAATAGTTGTATCGATGTTAAAATTGGTGTACCAGTGCAACAGTTTTGAAACACGTCTAGCAAAGCTGACACTACCGTATAAACTTCTACCGTGCTGCACGGATAAAGGATGGCGCCCGATCACGGTCCATCCATTCATGGTAAATAGGTTGGCAACACTGGCTATTGAAGTGCTTGAGGTGTGTTGATCAAAATTGAATTTTATAAGGTGACAACACTGAAAACTGGGGTAATTGGGGTTCTGCAAACCTCACAGGAGTTTTACTATGGTATCGAGAATCAAATATCCTAAGCTTAGTTCATATGCATCGAATGGTTTAAATCTCTTTCCAAAATTGAATTTTACAATAAGACTGTAACACTGACAACTAGGGTGATTTGGGCCTGGGGAGCTTCATTGGGTATTGAGAAGCATTTGAGACAAATTTGTTTGGAAATACTTTGCATGGTTTAAGAGTCTTTACAAAATTCAAAACGAACAATAATTCACTTTTAAATATAAAATGATCTAGACAGATGTAATAAGTTCCTCTTATCCTCACCAGAGAGCAAACTGTCACTAAACCGCAGTGTCAAATACCATTAGTTTTAGAAACTTGATCGTGCAACAATCGAAAATTGCCCACACACAAGATTGCAAGCAAGGAAAAACTGTTTATTTAATATTTATTGTATTTCAAAGGAAATAAACTATTAAGGTGACCATTTTCTAAGATAGGAGACAAAAATCACCAATAAAAATGAATCCCAGGCTAAAGTTTAGCCTTAGGATCTAGATTTTCAATTTTAGTCATAAAAAAGGCCCCTTAGTATTATGCACGAGGTTCGAGTTTATGACTGGACTAATATGACACACTTTAGCTTTTGTATTGTGGTCTATATAAGTTATATTCAATTTTAAGTGAATATATTTATTTTATAAATCCTATTATGTACTTGTATAACTATTGTCTCTTTGACTGTGTTGTATTGGTAAATTGGCTGTTCATAGCACGACAATAAAATATTCATTTATTATTATTATTATTATTATTATTATTATTATTATTAT
>JAGDQP010051562.1:0-13986 GCA_022664845.1 Lepisma saccharinum | reverse complement strand
ATCGAAAGTGCATACATCAAGTTACTGCGAAACATTTACTCGACTGCCACTTCTGTCATTAGACTGCATCAAGACAGTGAAAAATTTAAAGTTGGAAAAGGGGTAAGGCAAGGAGATTCAATTTCTCCAAAACTGTTTTGTGCGGTCCTGGAGAGAGTGTTCCAGAATTTAAACTGGGATGAAGTTGGAATTAAAATTAATGGCGAATATCTTCATCACCTACGGTTCGCTGATGATATAGTCCTGTTTGCTTCAAATGCAGAACTACAAAACAGAATGGAAGAACTGAGTAACGAGAGTTAGGAAATAGGCCTTAAAATGAACTTAAGTAAAACAAAAGTAATGTACAACCAACATGCTGCAAAGAAGGAAGTGAAGATTAACGGAGAGACAATAGGCATAGTTGATGAGTATGTTTACCTAGGCCAGCTTAAAACAATGTGTCTATATTCAATGTGTCTTACCCGTGATGATGTACGGCTGCGAAACTTGGACACTGAATGCGCAAACGACTCAAAGATTGAGAGTCGCACAAAGAGCAATGGAGAGATGCACGCTAGGAATAACCAGGAAGGGCAGGAAGACAAATTAATGGATTCGTGCACAAACAAAGGTAGAGGATGTAATCAAGACATGCTAAGAAGATGAAGTGGAGATGGGCCGGTCACATAGCTAGACGAACAGATGGAAGATGGACGACAACTTAAATACACCCAAAAAAGAAAAAAAACGAAGAGTTGTATTAATTTGGCTCTTACGACGCTTCTTCTCTGCTTGCTCTTTTCGTACTCCCCGATTCTGCTTTCCGTATGTCTGTTGCGTTCGTCCCCCTCCTCTCTCATCATCTTCAAAATTTCGTTGCTGGTGTAAATTATTTTGTGGTGTGTTTTTTTTTCAGCCAAAATTGAGTAACGCCATCCCTCCGTGAGCAATAGCATGTCAATAGGTTGCGTTGGTCAGCTGTGTCCTTTCAGAACGTGGGTGGTCACTGCTGTCAATTTGGAGACGAACCAGGGCAGGCACAAATGTGGGATAATTCGCTTCATCTTTTTCTGTATTGACTTTCGTTACGAAGTAAAAATAACGTTAGAAAAATGACTACACAAGACTTGTTTTCGTGTAGTTTGCTTTATTAAAAATGAGATGCTCGTCTGAAAATTTGCCTATCAAATTATATATATAAAAAATTGAACCAGTAAAAATTTCGATTGATGTTGATTGTTACAGTATCCTTTTTAGTTAGCATTTATTCTGGGATTTCTGGTCTTAGACAGGATACTGATAATGCCACTATCCGCTCGTAGAGGATGTTGACTGACTTTCTGGCTCAACTAATACTTATTAATACATATTTAGTTAATGCATATCAAAATAATTACTGAAGGTGAACTTCACTTACTTCACCTGATGAGCCGCCACTGTACCACACTCATCCTTACCTTTTCCTCTTTTCACTTTCTGTATAAATTATTTTATTCGTTAAGGGAGTGTTTCACTACCGCAATCTTAATATGTTTCTTCTATTGCTTTATATGAGCTATTTATTTGACATGTGTCTTTTTAACTTCTATTTTAACTCCATTGTTCATTACATGGAGAAGAATTAGGTGAAAACAGAAACTTAAAAAAAATCTCTTTAGAAAGATATGAAACGAGTAAATCAATGGAGGAACGTACTAGGATGACAGAGCTTATCAACACCGTTAATTTTTAATTTATTTTTTTTCAACAAAAGTTGTTATTTCTCACATTTTTTTGAAAGTGCAAACCGAAGAAGAAGGATATGCAAATGCAATTTTTACAAGCCTTCTCACGAGATTATGGTTCCTTCCACTGTGGAAGGTAATATAATTATATGAAATGACTTATCCAATATTTGCTAGTATTTCAACTAATTTTTGAAGTTTAATTCATTTTTGAAGAAGCTATTATAAATTACTTTGACACAAAAAGCAGATATGTATTCCCAAGTTTGTTTCGAGGACTCCAGGCCGCCCTTCGAGGAAGTTCCCAGATATATTACTGATAATAAATTTACATAAATTATAAAAAATTGCCTCTAAAAATCTTGTTAATCTTTACAAAAAATGAATTTCGTTGGGTGGGAGGGGCAAGGATCAGGATACTCTGAATAGATTCCACAAAGAAAATTATAAATATTATATATCCAGTCACCATGATGTTGTGGTTACTGTTCTGGACTTCGCAATGGTATCGGGGAGGCAAGGAAATTCGAATCACTGCTGACCAAAATTTTCAAAAATTTTCCTTAGTTTTGCTAGGCGAATTCTTGGATGGTATCTTTGCCCCCTACATTCCCTTTTTTCCGTACTTCACAAGAATGTAAGTCGAGGGATGCCATTCCTGACATTTGTAGGGGTTTTGTTCAGACCTAAATATCTTACGCATAAATATAAGCTAAGAGAAAAATTAATATTTATGCACGAAAATTCAGCAGTCTTGTTTTGAATTGTTATTGACATCGTAAATGACATTCTGAGTTTACTAAAAATGTAGTATAGTATTCTTCTCTAACTCTCGTTTTTCTCTAAAGCTTAGGGATATTTCGTTGTCTGCCTATTTGTTTTTATTTCACCAGCCGTCAGCTAGCGACACGCAGCGGACCACCTTCTCTAACCGCCAGATGCGAGAATTTTGGGTAGCTCTTACTAAACTCACGACTTGTTCAACTGATTATCATCATCACCATTATTTCTTTGCTTTTGTTTTTCTCCTCCATCACACTTTTTCCTTATCTCTTGTTGTTTCCCCTATCTTCCATCTTCTCTCCATACAAGGCAATAGCAAGTAGCTGACTCAGTGGGTCCAACTCAGCCTACGAAATTATTACTAGCTGAAAAAATAATGTCAATTATCTGGTTGCAGTTGCTGACAAGCTTATTTTGGACGAGAAGGTGGGAAGCCATAAAGAATTTAATAGAATTAAGTAAAAAAGAATCCTAAAGAAAATTGAGGAAATACATTTTATTGACGTAAGACAAATAAAATCCCAGAACCCGAGGCCATCTGGCTTGATTCGCCGAGACTTCATCCGTCAGGTACGTAACATCAGTAGATTACGTCGGGCAAGCCCCAGACACCTAATACCCATGATATACTAGTTAACATTGCGGACTTCAGTTCGATACTGGAAAGGTATTCAGGTTCAAAACCTACTACTGAGCATCCTCATTTCCCCAGTTTCACTAGCTGAATAACGGGATGATGCCTAGACCAAAACAGTGGTTGCCAACTTCTTCATTTCTCTCTCTCTCTCCGGAAGAGATCTAAATGTTGAAGGAACAATCTAGTTTATATAAATTTTGAAAGACTGTGTGTTTGTCTCCGCTGGTTTTCCCACATGCGAGGTGAGGTTAGTGTATTCCACAGTTTTTTTTTTGTTTGTTTTGGCAGATGCTTTACGGCCAGATGTTCTGACACCAACTCACACCAGCAATCTGGGTATGGGTAATCGAAACGTTACTATGAAATGGAGTTCCCACGGGAATCGAACCCTGGACCCCTCGCACCGAAGATAAGGGCGGTAACCACATGGCTACCTAGGAACTCTTATCAATTTTAAAAGAATAAAATAAAATAATTAAATTTAGTTGTAAGTTTAGCCAAGGCAGTAATTAAACTTAGGCAGAAGTCGATATTCTATTTTTTTTTCGTGTTGTCATTCTGTTCTGCCCTGTTATATATATATATCCTCCCTTCGGGGAGAGGCCTCATCCACTAGTGGATTGAATATGGCTGTGATTTATTTATTATTATATATATATATATATATCTTTAAATATCCTCCTTTTCATGGTCACCACATTAAAAGTATATGTTTTTCCTATGTCCAGCTCAAATATTGATGAGTTTTCTTTTCGATTTTTGCTCAGTGAACTGAGTAAAGCGATTGAATGAGTTGGCACTGACCTCAAGTATAATCAGGTACATATCTGTTGTTCAGATTCTCATAAAATATGTGACTTCTAATGATGATTTACCGAGAAAATTTTGTTCAAACCAAAAGAGTTATAAACATACTAATGTGTTAAGTGATTAATGACTAACAGTTCGAGATGTTCCTTTGTACTTTCTTTGTACAGTAGAGTCTCGTTTATCCGACTTTCTCTTATCCGATATTCCGTATTATGAGACATACCATCAAAAATAATAATAACAATAATTAATTGGCAACAAGAACTGCAAGTTGTGAACTTAGTCCATTTTTGTTGCTCCCGGTTCTACTGCGTGGCGCGCCCGTCTACACTATAACTCATGTGTCTGTCATTTCAGTGAATGAAAGATTATAAAGAATGATGATCAGTATGAAATAACTGATGAAGACATTGTGAATTTTTTAGTTATTTTTTTTTCTGTTTTATTGTAAAACATTATTATTAGGTTCGTAATGTGGATAATTAGCCTATAACATAGTTTGACATTTAATAGGATTTTTCTTAACACTTCCCTATTATAAGAGGTTCTGCTGATCCGTTTATGTCGGATAAGCGAGACTTTACTGTATTTGTATTGGTTAACGATGCTTTTCTTAATGAAGATTGTAAAAGTGACTATGAAGTGTATCCACAACTTTCCATTTTAATACCTAAACAGTCCTACTTTGCAAAAATAATGATCTAGTAACTTTGATTCATGCTGGGTATAGTCTCGACAAGATTTCCGTTTCATCGAGATTTTTCATTGGGTTTCTCAGTACCACGAGGTGAATGTCAAGATATATCTTCAATAGAAGTCCTTCTAACTTCCTGATTCGTACACATGGAAGAGTGCCCGCCGTAGGATGACATTCCTCAAACAGGACGCCCTGTAATCTTAACGTACAATAAAAGCAGAAATGTCAAGTTTCAAGGCAGAATTGCTTTCCCGCTCTTCCAGTTTTACATTGAATCGTTAACAGTAAGTTGTGTGCAAACAGTTCTGGGACAGCGTGATGACTACGGATACAGTGTTGAAATCATATTTGCAGTCGATTCAAGACCAAGATTACTCTTAGTTCGAGCACATTCTGCAGAAAGGGTCTAACCCTCAAAAGTTAAACCAAATTGTGCGGAAAAGGAACCAACACTGAAAGGAAGATTAGATTCTGCAGAAAGGATCCAACCCTCAAAGGAGCATTACATTTTGCAGAAAGTGGACAACCCTCAAATGAGGATACATTCTTCAGAAAGAACCCAACCCTTAAAGGAGCATTACATTTTGCAGAAAGGAGACAACCCTTAAAGGAGATTACATTCTGCAATAAGGATCCAACCCTCAAAGGAGCATTACATTTTGCAGAAAGTGGACAACCCTCGAATGAGGATACATTCTTCAGAAAGAACAAAACCATTAAAGGAGCATTACATTTTGTAGAAAGGAGACAACCCTCAAAGGAAGATTACATTCTCCACTGTTAATTTTTTCTCAAAAATTCTTTTAAACAGCGAGGCAACAATAATTACCTGGTAATTTTCAACAATTTGACTAATGAAAAGCAGCAACATTTTAGTTTTCAGGAAAAAAAATAGGTCTGAAGCGAGATTTGAATACAAGTTGTTCAGTTAGAAGTCTTGCTGACTAGACCAAACTTTCAGTGATAAGAAACCACTAGATGAAAACAGTATAGAGGGTCCAAAATGCCTTGTCCGAACCCCGAAAATATAAACAATATTACTTTCATGACTTTTACCATGTTTTAATCATTTTCTTTTCTATTTGTCAATTAGGGATGGCAATCACCATTCACTGAGGATGTCCCATTTCTGTTAAAATACGTGGTCAAAATGGCGGAAGCAAAATCTTGATCAGAATCGCGTGTTTGGTTGCGGTAAGAAACTGTTTTCTCTTTCTGAGAATGTGCAAACATCGCACTGGAACTGAAAGCAGAACAGAACTGAAAACTACACCTCCAGTAACGCAAAAGATATACCTCCTTGTTTTTTTTTAGGGGGGGGGGGGATTACTCTGAAACATTACTGAATATGTCAGAGCAACTTTCCCAAATTTTTTAACACTGTGCATAAGGAAAAAACCTTTCAAAAGTGGAAGGAAGACATTCTAAAAAAAAAAAACTAATTCTCCAAATGGGGTCACCTGAGAAGGTAGCCCAATAAAAAGCATTTCCTGAAAGTTTTTTGTTATTGTTGTATTCCAAATCAAATAATTGACAAAAAGGGTGGGAATCCACGTGGTATTTTATTTTAAATATTCCTATTCTTATATATAAATACATAATTAAAAAAGATAGTCATTACTCTCAGTTTTGAAATTTCCTTCCCTTTCTGGTAATCTCTCATTTGACTTAGACTCGATACCGACAACGAGTGCTTGAATATTTGTATTTTTTCGGTAGCAAATGCGAAAATGAGTTGCAAGTGATATTGAAAAATAAACTGAAGTTGGAGCTTATCTTTTATATGTAACACCAAATATATGACACTAAATTATTCATATTTTCTGCAAAGACATATTAGATCTTACTGTGTTTTTGCAGAAGAGTATGAATAAATTTTGTCACGTATTTCAAGTCATGTAAAAGATAAACTCGAACATTTCTTTTTTCTTCAATGTCACATACATCCTTTTGCTTCGGAACCCGTTAAATGACCCTGGGTCGAAATACTAGTCAACAAAACAGCATTTTATATCCATTCTTTTCAATGGGTCTATAATGTAAAATGCTTACTTCCAACACACACTGTCAGTAAATATTACATGGACAAATTTATTTTCTTGTTTCACTAAATTACATAATTGCCATTTGAAGAAACTATATTCAAAGCATAATATTTATTGTCTTTTGTTCTGTGTGTATGATCTTTAAACATCATTGACTCAGGCTGCAGTAGAAGGGGGAAGAAACGAAGGAGGTCGTACAGGGCCTAGTTTGAAGTTATAATTTCAACATTCGTGACTGCTGGTCAAGTTTGGAAGAACCCTAGACAGACTGGGTAGCACCAGGGTTTCGAACACAGGAAACTTTGATTGGTATTGTAACAGCCAAGTTGCTGTTCCATTTTTATATTTATTTTCTCCCCCTTTTATTTTCTCAGTCTCCGTTTTGTTTCCTTTCTGTGTGTTCTCTTTAGCTCATTCTCTTTGGTTGGTTTTAAACTCTTGGAGCGTGTTTCGCTTTGATTTTTGCTTTAGATTTTTATCGTAATCCATCCAGGTTTTCGTTAGTCACGCAGCAATAACTTGGATCTAACGCTTGTTTTTGATTGGACCCTAGTCAATGCTTCGTGACTTGTTTTTTGCTGATTGGTGTGAATCAGTCTTCTTCTCCGTTTGCTGGGAGAACTGCTCTCCCACGCCATGTTAGTTCAGTTTCAATTTTATTGACGAGACGAGTGGATGTATGGGCTTTCCGTCATCTGTACTTCCTAAGCCCTGTCTGCGAGAGGTAGATATAAACATCAAATTTTGTAAATATTTTGATAATATTTCGACTAATTTCGTCCGTTCCGGAAAATTATCTTAAATCTTAGTCAAGAAGAATTAAAACCGATATAAGTGTTACCAGGACTTTTTTCAGCGACATTATTTCGGAATTTTCACCTCATTAAAAATTATTATTTTGTTTTGAGATTAATTATCAAAATGTACAATATGTTCTAAATTTCAGTATGGGGCCGCTATTAACCGAATTCTTACATTACAAGTATCGGTTCGTTAGATTTTAATAATCATGCCAATTTTTCGTCTCCAGTTTTCCAAATCCATTCGAAATTCCCGGTTAGCAATGTTTCACAGCTACAGCATATTCTCATGACTTAATCAAATTAGCAACATGTCTGTTCGACTATCTTTGCGTACCGTTTTGATGTTAAAAGTAAATTTTATATTATTCGACATGGTTCGATAATTTTGGTTTCAACTCCAGCCACTATTCTCCGATTAAAAAGTCATATTTTATAACAATATTTTGCATTTTAAGATTTATTCAGAACGTCTTTTGTATAAGGTAGTAATCATCTGTAATGACGTCACACAATTAATAGTGCTAAATTGATTCTTTCTTTACGAAGTATTTTGGACTAGAACTTCTTTCGTGTAAGTAATGCTGTGACAAAACTTTTCTAAATTAAATAACAATGTTTTGGGAATAAATTGTGAAAATATCAACAAAATTTATTAATTATTATAGGAATTATGGACATTTGTATCCGTCAAGCTAACTTTAAGTTCTGCTTAATTAATTCAATGTATACCAGCGACTCAAATTTGTTTGTTCCTTTAGATCAACAGTAATTCTGTTCAGATTCTTATGATATTATCATAGACAAAAACGTGCAATATGTAAATTCAAAGTAATAAATTTGAATTCTGAAATTTTATATATTTCATCGAACAATCTTGTGTTTATGTTCAGTGAACGTAGTATAGAAACCTCTCAGTTAACCAGGTACAATTTAAGGCATTAGTTGATAATCCTCATACAGTGTTCAGTAATAATTGTGATGTGCAGTGAGTTATTTAATGTTTGACTTGATATTCATTGGAATTTAACTACTAATCGTTACGTGAAGTTGAAAGCAATTGATACTAATTATTTCTGTGTTTCGGTAAACCTATCGTTTTAAGTGATACGTTTTAATTAGATTAGATCGGTTCATAAATCCGTAGACCAGTGGTAGGATTCTTTCGCCAGCTGAGAAGTGATAACTTGGGAAAGGAACTATATATTGAATTTTTGGTTATTTCTGCGTTGACATATGAAGTGACTCCAGCATGTGATTTGTGTGAATAAATATTATTTGTATTTGTGCGTTATGACACTACGTTTGGATTGAGTTGCGACCGTCATTCGTTTGTGTTCGTTCGTCTTTATTTCAGGAATTGCGATTCCAGACTAGAGGTGTGGGCCCTACTAAGGTAAAGGTAAGACATGGTCTTTTGCCACCCTGTAGACTTCGAAGTGAGTAAAGACACAGTATGAGTCACATATGAGTCGTCATGCGTATTATCGTTTGAGATTATTTCCCAAGTAAAGATTTGAGTTTTCTTTCTTAATCTGTCGCTAATCTGAACCAGCTGGTACTTCGGAATATGAACTGACGATCTAATTAAAAGGTTGGAGGTGTCGCCTTACCGGTATTTCCTCCCTCGATCTAAATTAATTTTTTTACAGCGATCACAAGGATCTGGAATCCTCTTTCCCAGATATTCTTAAATCTGGAAGGCATTTCTGCGCCGCTCGTCTGGGGTGTAGAAAATGTTTGGAGCTAGACGTTAAGTTAGATGCGTTGCATGGGTACTCTAGGCTCCTGGCGACCCTATTTGTCTGTGTGATCCTCTTTTGGGATCATTAGGTTGGGGGTGCCGTTGCAGTTTTTTGTGACTCCAGCCAGGATTTCCAAGAACTGTGCGTTTTCAGTATTAAGGGAGTTGTTCACTCCATCTGATAAATTACTTCACTAAACGTTACATTGGATCAGAAAGGATGATCTTAATTTAAACTAATATGGGGTATTTACGTGCCACTACTGTTGGAAAAGTAGGGTTAAATCAGCCATGATGGCAAGCATTGAAATACTACCCCAGGATAACGAAGAGAGTAGTAATCTTCGTACGCACCAATCAGGCACGCTCTTTTCGTTCTCCTGTTTACTCCTTCATATAAACAAATATTTAGTTATTATAGTAAACATGTTTCAATTTCGATTACCGACCATATATCCTTACATTGATTACAAAATAAATTTGAATAATTACTTTATTTACGCTCTACTTGATCATTTAAATAAATGTGTCATTACAAGAAAGATGTTTCAATTTTCGTTACTTAGTGTATATCCTTAGTTTGGTTCCAAAAGCAAACTATTTCTGCTCAATGTATTTATTTAAATAAATATAATAAATTTGTGTCAATTTCCATTACCTAGTTAATACCATTAGATTGGTTTCAAAATACATTTAAACAGTTACATTATTTATACTTAATTTGTTCCTTTAAATTAGTTATTATAATAAATGTTTTAATTTCCATTAGTTCGAGCATATCTTTAGGTTGGTGTCAAAATGTGTCAAAACCATTTTTATCTATTAATATGTCTTATCTTCTTCTTTGCACGCATATTATTCCATTACTATATGCCTCCTAATTAAGCATCTAGAGAGTAAAATATAATAAACCACATGTCCTCACTAATTGAGTTAACATTCGGTTAAGTGTTTGCACAGTGGCATCAGTATAATAGTGGCGTATGCTACTATTCGATAGCCATGGATTCGTATTATTCGATAGCCATGGAACGTTATACATTTCTTTTTCAAAAATTTAAATAAATATTATACTCTTTTCTATCATTATAAGAACAGTAAGTTAGGAAGCAAATATAGGATAAGTTTTTTTTTATAAATTGACATAAAAAGTTCTTATCTGTACAAGGCGAAACAATTTTCTTAGACATTAGATATAAACATTCACATTTATTTTAAAATGAAACCATGGCAATTTTATACTGAGATGAATGATCTTATTTCCAAACTGGCATGTTTTCATTTTTAATTAAATAAGACTGTTTATATCTAATGTCTAAGAAAATTGTTTCGCCGTGCACAGATAAGAACTTTTTATCTAATTTTAAGAAACCGTTTTATACACTCCATGTCTTGCCGTACCTCTCCATTTATTTATCCTGTTATCAGAAAATCTCGATCGCTTGGTTATGTATGAGTGCCGTGAATAGGTCTATTTCCTGTTTTACATTGTTCAATCAATTAAAATTCTTCCCCTCCTTATATTGTTGTCTCAATTAATTTACACCATTGTTGTCTTATATAATATTGTAATAAATATTTCTTATTGTTACAAATTATTAATTCAAATTTATTTTAGTTTTATATATTGTGATTTAGTTTTTTTTTCTTCAATTATATAAATAAACATTTTCGCTTGTTATGTTGTAACTCTCCAACACCTTTCATCGAATCTTGAAGTGAGAGATATGCACTAAAGGTTGGTAACACTGCTTAAAGTATCGAATTGTCCTCAGCCTTGACATTCTTACTTTGTCACAAAGTATCCCAAGCTTCATCTCCATTCGTGGTGACGTCACCAGATGTTACATCAAATCGTGACAATGACTCTCTGCTTTAAACTTCATCACGTGATGTTATACTCTGAGAACTTCTTCCTCGATAATTTCTCATATTAATCAGAACAACCTGCCTGATGTTCCCGTTTGTTGTAGTTAACTGTCTTTTGGTTGTTTCCCATTATTTTTAAAATAATGCTTAATTATTCCATCTCATTAAACACATGATATTCTGTCTCTGGATTGTGATCTGAAAGACTGACCCGGACCTCGTGACATTTAAAGTAATGTTTTTTTTTGTTTTACATTTAATCTTGTGGAGAAAAAATAGGCTGACATACCATCTGCCTTTTTATGTGGAGATAAAAGATTTTGATATTAACGTGTCCCCCACAGGTTTTGTGTACAGAACTGAACGAAACAGAAAAATTCTACAGGCAGCCAAGGATATACGGTATTTCGAACTCAAGCTTTCTGGTTAATTAATGTATGCATGCCAAACTTAACTGTATTATTGTATTTTATTATAGAAACATAAAAATTACAAAACGTTTGTATTACATTAATATTTGTACCAAACATTTTGTACAAGCATGGTATAATGTAGCATGTAAAATATAATAATAAAAGATAAATAGTTTTAGTGAAATTATGGTGACATTAGATTCATCATAATATTGCAAGCACCGACATCGTTTTTATTTGATTATTCATGTATGTGCTATACTGGAGGCCACAACTGATTAACTTCATAGTACATACCCGAAATTATTTTATCTTCATACACTTAATGACTTGCTTCTTTTGTGAACAAGTAAATTTAAACCTTCCCTCATCCATCCATGGCCTTATTTCAAAATCTGCATGTTTAGTTAGTTAGTTCCTTTCCGCACAACTACGTCCAATTATTTGGTTGTAACTTAGGGCAAGAAATGGGTATTTAAAAAAAACATCTACTGTGACCCTGCTCGTGCCATGTGGGCTTTATGGTTTTCTCGGGGTTTCCCCTTTCCTCCCACTCTCTTCATTCCACCAATCATCCCCTCATCATCCATTCGGCCAGAGCCAAGGTTGCCTAAAGGACTTAAAAATCAAATTATAAAATTCGAAACTCAAATTCAGAAAATAAAAGAATACGAAATAAGTGTTATATAGAGTAATTGTTTTTGTAGATGGGAAAGAGTCTATGAAGGGGCAATGAAAGAATACAGATCCAAAGTTTGATTAAAGTTCTCTTAATCTAGATTACATAATGCTTACTTAATTACTTACTCTATGGCTTACGGAACTCGCAAGTTCATCGCTGCAGTAACAAATGTTCTCCATAGAATTCTATCCTAAGCAAGAATAAGCAAGATTTCATCACAAACACCTACTTCACGAAGATTCCTTCTAATATTATCCTCCCAACGTAGTCTCGGTCTTCCTAACGGTCTCCCTTCTCTTTCCCTTCGGTCTAGATATGCTAGATTAGCTAAAATAAGGAAGACCATGTTTACCATATTGGGTTTATTTCAATAGTTACGTAGAAACGAATAACACTATATTTTAATTAACTATATGTATTAGAATATTTACAAAATTTAAAATAAATTGACCCAAGTAAACAAAGATTTTATTGTATCTCGTGATAAATTTAAAATTTCGTGATAAGAACCGTATAAGTCCTTAAACCCACTTTGTGAGACAATGGCAACTTGAAACTAGTTTTTATCTGTTGATAAAACTAATTTACTCAAAAAGTTGAGAAGTTCGAAGAAATAAACACTGAAACATATGGGTAAGTCATGAGAAGTCCTTAGAGACTAGTCAATTTCCTTTTCCAAGTTTTATAAATGTTTGTCTTAGGGTTTGCCTGCTTTCTGCTATTTGATAGTACTATTTCTATATAAAAGTCGTCTTGCAACACACAAAAAAGTAAATGCATCGCCATCACCTTTCAGTTTTACTACGGTTAATTTCAAGTATTCTAACAGCTGGATTAAGTGCTCTTCTATATATAATTTACAGCCATATTCAATCCACTACTGGATGAGGCCTCTCCCGGAGGAAGAAGTTGATGTACTGCTACCATGCTGACCAGACGTGTTCGGAGAGGATCTCGACTGTGATCGCAACTGTCTTTTATTCACAGGAGCTCCCTAATTGTATCACGGTGCTGTGTGGGCACCGTTCCAGACCCTCACGCCCTGGAAAAATTTCCTTGGCAAAGCCGGGAATCGAACCCGGGACCCTACGTCTCAGCAGTCACCGACGCAAACCAATAGTTGGGAAATTGGTTTCGAAACACGAAAGTCCTCACAGTTTCAAAACACAAAAAAGAAACTTATAAGAAATTCTCATCATCATCAAATTAACTTTTGAAGTAATTTTGGCCAAAATAGTTTTGGTCCCGTAAAGAAATTCCTCTTGTAAATGGATACAATCTAACTATTTTACTTAGTGTTGAGATTTCGCTTTCTTTTAGAGTATAATCTACACATAAACTACGTTAGAAAAGTTAGGGAACCGTGATGATATCTGTTCTATATTTATATTAAAGTTGTTCCGGATAGTTTTATTCACAAGATAGGATATATTTTCTCAAGCAATCGTGTCTTTAAAAGGGGTTCCATACTGTGAAAGGGTGGTGCTTATTTCCACAAAATTCTTTTATTTTCAATATCGATAGTCCCGGAATCTTTGTAACAGATTTAAGTAAAAGTTAGTTGTGATTCGCTGAACTGATCCTATACAAATTTTTCATAACGCTAAATGAAACTACTACCCAAAGTAAGCATATTAAAGTTTTAATTTCGACGATTAATTTACTGTCTATTTAAATTCGTATGATTTACCCTGAACGGGTATGAAACCCAGATTCATCAATTGTAGATCTGGTTGCATAAGAATGGGCGAACGTCATTGAAACTTTCAAATACAGTTTCAAGCTTTTGTTTAAATGTGC
>JAGDQP010051561.1:0-13987 GCA_022664845.1 Lepisma saccharinum | reverse complement strand
CCCTCCTTCTACCGCACGTTGTACAGACTCGTAAAAATGGCAGAGGACGCAAATTCAAACATGGTGTATAAAAATCCTAAGGGGGGGAGGCCATAGCCGCTACTGCCCCCCCGTAATATCCTGAGGATCTCCCCATTATACTACTTCATATATATAAATCACAGCCATATTCGATCCACTACTGGATGAGGCCTCTTCCCGAAGGGAGAAGATGGTCTACTGGTCCCACGCTGACCAGACGGGTTGGGAGAAGAGAGCCTAAGATCGCACTGTGATTGCCAGTATCTTCTATTCATAGCAGCTCCCCAACTGCATCTCCGTTCCAGACCCACACGCCTTGGCAGCGCCGAGAATCGAACCCGGGACCCCTCAATCCATAGTCAGCAATGTTAACCACTAGACCAACGGGGGGCGGTCATCAGAACCGGCAAACCGGGACTGTCGCCCGAAAAGGCTTCTGCCACTAACTGGGAGGAACCACCAGGGGTAGACGCCTAATGTCCAATCCATACGTTAACGTCGTGGGGCCTGTTAGTATCCAAGCAACTGCTTGTGTGCTTGGCGAACGAACGTGGATGGGGTACTCACCAACCCGCAGTAGCAGACAGCGTGGTGAGTCAAATGTCTGCCCTCCTCCTTTCTTTACACATGATGGTACAAGTAAGGGAACAGCCTCGGAGGACGGAATGCAGCTGGCAACGGCAGTGGTCAATCCTGCAGCAAGTCAGAGGGTCTGCGTTTGGACTGTAGACTGCTGGGATACCGACAAGGCAACTCGAACGGAGCTATACGTGGCGACCTTCAACTGTCAAACACTTGCAGGAGAACAAATTAGAAGAATTGCACAATAAACTCAAGAGGATTAAGTGGGACATCATAGGACTATCAGAAGTGTAGAGGGAGAATGAAGAACAGTTGGAATTACCGTCAGGACATACCTTGTACTTCAAAGGATTAGAAAATGGCCAGCCGACAGGCGTTTGCTTTATAATTAATAATGACCTCAAGTCACGGATCACAGAAATTGAAGGAATTTCAGATAGAATCGCACGAGTAGTAATAAAGATAAACAAGAGATATAGTATGGAAATTATACAAGTGTATGCTCCAACAACCTCACATCCGGAAGAGGAAATCGAAGACCTATACGAGGAGATACTGAAGATTTTGGATAGTAGCAAATCGCATTACAAAATTGTAATGGGAGACTTCAATGCGAAAGTAGGAACCAAGCAGAGCAGTGACACGAAAGTGGGAAACTTTGGATTTGGCAAAAGAAACAAGAGAGGAAAGATGTTAGTGGAATTCTTAGAAGCCAACAGACTGTTCTTTTCCAATAATTTTTCAATAAACCGCCCCAGAGGAAGTAGACATGGAAAGGCCCAAATGGGACTAAAAACGAAATAGACTACGTTTCACCGAATAACTGGGAAATTCTGCAAGACGTATCTGTTCTTAACAGTTTCAAAATCTCGAGTGATCATAGGATGGTGAGATGTAAGTTGAAACTAAATACTAGACTTGACAGAAAGAAGCTTATCAGAGGAAATCCGCCAGTTTTAGATCTGGAAAATCTAGGGAAACACTGGCAGACACTCGAGATAGAACTAGGAAACATATTCAGTGCCTTGGAAGACATAGAAGATAAAGAAGACATCAATAGCAGAAATAAAATACTGACTGAGATAATAAGAGAGACAACCAAGGAAATAGCAGGCATCAAAAAGAAAAAAAGAGAGCAAAATCTCAGAAGAAACTAAACTCTTAATGAAAAAAGAATGGAAATGAAAGAAGAGGAAAGTTACATAAAGAGGATCGAGTACATAGAACTAAATAAAACCGTCAGAAAGAGAATAAGAGAGGATGTACGAAGTATGGTAAAGTATGGCATGGTAAAGTAACTTGTAATGCGTTACATTTTAAAAGTAAAGTGCCCAACACTGGTTACAAGGGTCGTAAACATCACAGTAAAAAGCGTGCGACACAGATGAACAGCAGATGGCAAAGACAATTGCATTTGCAGCCAAGCACAACGGCGCAACGTTGTGGACAAGGTTAGTGAGCGCCCGAGCACAACCGGAAACAGCCGAATGCAAGTGGCTCGACCGATGCAGCCTGCAGGATAATAGAACGTGCCGGTTTATAGAATGCCGGATAAAAGAGCGCCTACTGTATATGGAAACAAGTCCATTTTTGGAATGACATTTTAATCTGATAACGTGGCTTATTTGAAATACCAATGTGCTTATTTCAGTTTATAAGATTCACAATACGCTATTTAAAGTAGCGCCTACCGAGAACACCACTCGTTTCTTTATGCTCTAATGTATGGACGTGCAGCTGTAATCCATACTTATGAATTGGTTCTTTTAACCACTCAAGAGCAGTATTGTAAACTAATTGATTCGTGTAGCTGCGGAGTTCCGTTAATACTATTTTCAATTTCTTTGTATTTGATTGTTTTCTTACACAAAAGTTCAAAATAAGTAAAATTTTTGTCACGTACTGTGTACTGTTAAAATTTTTGTTAACGTTGCTAGGAATCTTCGGGGAGGTTTCTAAGAATTTTAGTATTTCATGTTGTTTCACTGTAATGGAGGAAAACTCAGACTTTTCGCATGATTATCTGGATATTTTTCGTTTTCAGTTCTGCACCTGCGCAGAATGAGAAGACTATTTCTTATCGTAGCTGTTCATGTAATGTTGATCAAGAGTTTGCTGCCCCCATTTTTTCAGTTCTTATTTTGGTAGAAATGGGTAAATTTTGATTGAATGCGAATTCCGAACCCAAATAACAATTACATAAATGTTTAATATTTTTTCACAAGTCGTGGTATCAACTTTGTTGATATCTTCGGGATTCAGCCAACATAATTGTAACAATCTATACTATTTTCTTTTAACTGGAAATTTAGAGCTGTCAGTACGACGCTAGATTTTTCACTAAAGAACCCATGTCAAATCTCCTTTAGACTTCTTCTTCTTCTTCTTTTTTTTGCTCTCAACATTCCTGAGAACTGTATGACGGATGCCTTTATTAGCCAAATTACTGAAAATTGCCAGGTTATGGCTATAGTTGCCTAGCTTTTCCCAGGAATGTTTCGGAAAAACTTTAACATTATACTTTCATTTATTTCTATAAATCGGGTTAAAAAAAATCCACTGAAACGTAAATTTTTCATTTTTAACGTAACAGTTATCCAGTCAATTTAAATATAATTTAGAAATAGCAAAACTTAAATGATACGTGTACCAGTTTTGCAATTTATGGTATAACATGGATCCGTTCCCATCATATAAATATTTCTATGTGTCTCACTTATTGGTATTCTATATATCCTAACTAGAGCTATATATTACTTTAAAGTTGTACTGTTTTTCTCTCTATTTCAGAATATTATTTCTAATCTAAATCCCAAACTCCAATATTATTTGTAACAAACTATGTTAATGTCAAATTGTTATTCTTGTTCTTGTACTGAGATCCAAAAAACCTGCATTCCCATTTCAAATAAGTCAAGGGACGGCAACTTTTTAAAGTCTATCGTCTTTCGAGACTCTCGAGACGAGACTGAGTTTTACAATCGATACCAAGACCAATTAAGACCGGAATTTTCAGATAGAGACGAGACCAAGACAAGACTGTCCAAAGAAATTCGAAACGAGAACGAGACTGGTGCCAGTCTCATCTCGTCTCGATACCATCCCTAGTACGAACATACAACGAAAATCTTGTTAGAAATACAATCGAGGAGAACAAGAGCCTGAACAAAACTAAACAGCAGCTCATGATAGGGAAAAAGGAAATAATTGCAGTTAAGAGACCAGACGGGACTGTAACACGAAATATGGAAGACATTATAAAAATATTTGAAAATTTCTACAGAGAATTGTACTACTCCGAAGAAGAACTAGGAAATGATGATTCAGAATTAATGATGTAGAAGTCCCAGACGTAATGAAAGAAGAAGTGGATAAAGTACTTCGAGGGATGAAGAACGAGAAATCGCGAGGAGAAGATGGATTCACAGCAGAGATGTTTAATTGGAGAGGTGAAAAAATGAAAGAGGAACTTGCGAAATTATTCTCGATGTGCCTGAGAAAGACGGAAATACCGAAGAGTTTTAGAACAATGCTGTTATAATTTTATTGTACAAGAAAGGGGACAAAGAACGCGTCGAAAACTACAGACCAATTAGTTTATTGTCAGTCCTATACAAAATGTTCACCAAAGTTATTTTGAATCGTATTGAACGAGACTTGGATTTTAACCAGGGAAGGGAACAAGCCGGATTTCGTCGTGGATTTAGCACAATGGACCATATACAAGCAATGAATTAAGTTGTGGAAAGGACTAATGAATATGAACTTCCACTATGTTTGCGATTCATAGATTTTGAAAAAGCTTTCGATTCGGTCTCCTTGGCAGCAGTACTTAAATCACTTGAATATCAAGCCATCGAAAGTGCATACATCAAGTTACTGCGAAACATTTACTCGACTGCCACTTCTGTCATTAGACTGCATCAAGAAAGTGAAAAATTAAAGTTGGAAAAGGGGTAAGGCAAGGAAATTCAATTTCTCCAAAACTGTTTTCTGCGGTCCTGGAGAGAGTGTTCTAGAATTTAAACTGGGATGAAGTTGGAATTAAAATTAATGGCGAATATCTTCATCACCTACGGTTCGCTGATGATATAGTCCTGTTTGCTTCAAGTGCAGAAGAACTAGAAATCAGAATGGAAGAACTGGATAATGAGAGTTCGAAAATAGGCCTTTAAATTATTTTTTTAAGTAAAACAAAAGTAATGTACAATCAACATGTTGCAAAGAAGGTAATAAAGATTAACGGAGAGACAATAGGCATAGTTGATGAGTATGTTTACCTAGGTCAGCTCAAAACATCGAATGCCAAGTTGACGGTTGAAATAAATAGAAGATGTAAAATGGCGTGGAGTTCTTTTGGAAGACTACACTTTATTTTCAAAAGCAAACTTCCAATGTGTCTGAAGCGTAAAGTTTATAATCAATGTGTCTTACCTGTGATGATGTACGGCAGTGACTCTTGGACATTGAATGCGCAAACGACTCAAAGATTAAGAGTCACACAAAGAGCAATGAAGAGATGCCTGCTAGGAATAACTAGGAGGGACCGGAAGACAAATGAATGGTTTCGCACACAAACAAAGGTAGAGGATGTAATCAAGACAGCGAAGAAGATGAAGTGGAGATGGTCCGGTCACATAGCTATACGAACAGATGGAAGATGAACGACAAATGTACTACATTGGATTCGTAGAGAAAAGAAACGACCGAGACGACGTCCAAATGTAAGATGGGTAGATGAAATCAAGCGTTTTTCAGGAGCTACATGGATGAGGATAGCAGCAGATCAAGATATGTGAAAAGAAAAGGGAAGGCCCTCATCCAGCAGTGGATAGGAAACGGCTGAATACTATATATATAGGTATATATATCGTTGAATAATTACTGTATTAGCTAATGAGGTAGCAATGATTGATATACGCGCTCGAACAATGCTTTAAATCCTGTGTGTGACAAATCCCTATTAGGCAGTTGTGAGCTGTCGACGATTATGAAAAGTTGTCTTTGCTGTATCGTGGCCAGTAAAATATATGATAAATTAGTAGTGTATTTTGGTGGCCTTTTTATGTGATACATCACGTACCCGGGTAGCATGCCAGCTGGCAACAAGGTAGTCAGTGACTTGCTTCGAGCTTGTTAAGCTTGATATTGTGTTGAACTTAATAAACAAGCGTGAAACAAACTTGTTGGAAAAAATAAGTGCCTTTGTTGTTAAAATTAAGCTAATTTAAGCTTGTTGGAACCAACAACTTTGCGAAGAATCTTATGAAACTTAAAATTTATTTTATTTTTTTCGTTGCACTTCTGCTGTCGTCTTAGTGCAATAAAGTCCCATCACTTCTACTCAAGCCAGACCTATTTCGATTGTCGTCCTGAAATTAATTTTGTATCAGGACGACGTCGTTTAGCCCCCCACTTACAACGCCGAATCGCTCGGTGATCGAAATAAGCTCATTCGTTTGTGCTGCTACCTTGCCAAGTTTCAACATTTGTTCTACAATCGTTTCCGAAATAATGGAACTTTGATGTGTGTGTGTGGGGGGGGGGGGAAGGACGACGTCGTTTAGCCCCCCACTTACAACGCCGAATCACTCGGTGATCGAAATAAGCTCATTCGTTTGTGCTACCTTGCCAAGTTTCAACATTTGTTCTACAATCGTCGCTCACAGTCGATAGCAAGTCAATGTTTTGTACTGTAACGTATGTATTATTGTACAGATAATGTATTTGTCAATATATGTATATATGTTAATGTAATAATAATTTTTTTAAGTTGCATTTAAAATGAATTTATTTATAGGTTTTAGTCATCTGTGGCTCAGAATGTTCTAATTTTAAGAAACCAATGGTAAAAAGGCAATAAATATTGTGATATTTCCCGTTTACTGCGCACACAAACTGCATCATAAAGCAGAGAAAAAAATGCATTTGTTGTACACAACAGACAGATCTCGGGTGCTGTACTCAACGTATCTTTAAGGGATGGATTAAAGGTATTCAAGAACAAACAAAATAAATTTAATTAAAGGACGTAGCAAGCTGGTTACCTAAAATCATGCCATAATGAAACTGCAGCATAAGTACAACTTAACAAATCCAAAATAATACAAACATTACATTGCAAATAAATGCAAATTCAATTAGTAAACGATAAATATTTGCCCAGTTTGGTATTATCAGGCTTATACAGTAAATTCTCAATTATCCGACCTTCCGTTTAATCCGACCTGGAATTGGCAGGAAAAAATCCGTAAAGTATCACAAGTTGTTGAGTGTTGTGACGAAATAAATTTTCTATTGATTGAATACAAACGTATATTCACTGTCACAAATCACAATTACACGCATTTAGCATAAAGAACACATATCTGAGAGTTTAAGAACGGAGGGGTTTTTCATTAATTCCCTGCTTTCTAGTGTCCGTTTATTGACTTTTGCTTTACATGGCAGCTGTTAACTTCACACATTTTTTTTTAACGCAATAGATGTTAAATACCATTAATGTTTATGATAGAACTGACGCCCGACAATTTTTTATACGGATTTCGATAATTTTGTATCAAGTCTTTAATTTAAACTTAATAAAACACCAGCTATAATGCGTTAATATAATCTTTTTTCATATTTGTTCTCCAAATTTTGCTTTGCTCTTACATTAAAACATAGCCACCTGTAAGTAATTTAATTCCCGCTGAAACCACTAAATATGTTGACAAAGGATGCGACTATGTAATGAAACTGAGAAACGAAAAAAAAAGGCGCTTTTGAGTTGCTTTAGTTCATATTTCAACATCTGGATTTGAGTTGAGCTGAGGTCAGTTCTTGAAATTTGAGTTTCAGTTGACTTTAAATCACTTCACTTCAAGTGTGAATTTACCCAGTTTGCTAGTGCATTGCTTATATGCTGTTCTTAACACTACCTGAGACGTCTATATGAGGTGTGTTCAAAAAGTATCGAACCTTTAGTTGGCAAAAATACATTTATTGTTTTGAAAATCCGAAACACTAAAGCCATTCAAAGTAGTCTCCTTGGTAATGCACACACTTCTACCAGCGCTCCCGCCATTGTTGGAAACACGTCTGGAATGATGTTTTTGGAATGGTGAGCAACCATTCCGTCGCATTCCGCATGATGTCTTCTCTTGACTCAAATCGGATCCCTTTGAGCGGCATTTTCAGCTTGGGAAACAGTCAAAAGTCACACGGAGCCATGTCGGGTGAGTAGGGAGCCTGACGAACCACAGGAATGTTGTGTTTGGCGAGGAAACTCTGAATCAAATGCGCAGAATTGGCCGGTGTGTTATCATGATAGAGCTGCCAAGTTTTCGCTGCCCACAGATCCGGTCGTTAGTGCCGCACAGCATCACGAAGGCGACGAAGGACTCCTTTGTGATGGTTTGGCCTTGTGGGGCGCACTCATGATGTACCACACCACGGGCGTCAAAGAAAACAGCCAACTTGACCTTGACTTTGCTGCGGATCTGCCGTGCTTTCTTTGGTCTCGGGGATGACGGATGTTGCCACTGTGACGACTGCATCTTGGTTTCTGGGTCGTACCCATACACCCATGTTTCATCGCCTGTGATCACGGTGTTCAGAAAGTTGGGGTCACTGTTTGG
This sequence comes from Lepisma saccharinum, assembly GCA_022664845.1. NCBI lineage: Eukaryota > Metazoa > Arthropoda > Insecta > Zygentoma > Lepismatidae > Lepisma > Lepisma saccharinum. The sequence continues at coordinate 5,765 of JAGDQP010051561.1, read as the reverse complement.
ATTGTCCAGCATGTCCTGTGCGATTTCCAGACGCCATTGCTTCTGCTCCATTGTTAGCAACTTCGGTACAAATTTCGCGGACATTCTCCTCATACCCAAACCCTCGTGCAAAGGTGAATGTACCGATCCACTGCTTACCTTTGTCTCGTTCACAATTTCTCGGACTGTGATACGACGGTCCTGCAAGACCAGCGTCCACACTTGCCCAATGACATTGTCATTTCGGCTTGTTGAGGGCCTACCTGAATGTGGTTCAATGTCCACTGATGTGCAGCCATCTTTGAAGCGGTTGTACCACTCCTTTATGCGTGAGGTGCTCATGGCGTCGTCCCCGAAAGCCTGTTGATTTTTGCGAATGATTTCCGCTTAAGTATCGCCAAGCTTTTGGAAAAATTTGATGCAATATGGCTGCTCAAGTTTTTCTGTCATTTTACAAACACTGAAATCCGACGATCGCTCACTACACGTCTTCACTCGCTGGCCGACTGCCAGCAACTGAGGCTTTCTACGGGCGGGAAAAAATCACGACATCGCATGAGTGTCCCCTCTACATCTACACTGAAGAAAGTCTCCCGCGCTTCAATGGTTTACGCGGGAAAAAATAAGGTTCGATCCTTTTTTAACACTCCCCGTATAAGCTGACTGTGAGAGAGTGCTTGAGACTAAAACGTATTTTCAAAAATTAATTTGAGAAGTACAATGGCAAGAGCGATATTAAGTGGACTGGTGGTGTTAAGCATCGAAAGTCACAACATTCGAAAATTAAATTACCATAAAAATGCTTTCACAGTAAAAAAATAATCTGCAAAACATTGTTTAAACCTAAACTTTGTATTGTGCGAATGACATGTCTGCTCCAGGTGCGTCATTTTCAAAGGTCAAGTAAAATGGAAACTATTATACCTGGTTAATCAAAGTAATCGCCGTTTGCAACAACACAATTTTGTCATCACTCAGCCAACGAATGGATTCCGTGCTGAAAGAAGTCTGCAGTCTGCGATGCGAATAAAACCTCAACTGAATATTGCACAGCCCAATTATAAGGCAAGGCTCTCCCTGCCAAGATGCGATCGAAATTTCATATGAGTGGGAGAGAAATTGGAGAAATACGACGGGTGAGGAATTGTTTCATATGGAACTCGTGGAGAGACTGCGCTGTTCTTTGCTCCATATGTGGGGGAACTTTGTTATGCAACATGAGAATATCATGTTGAACATTGCTGGATGCTTGCGGTCAACTTTTCTGTGCATTTCATGGAGTTCAGCACTGTAACGACCTGCAGTGATACTTTCACTTCACCTGAGAAAGACATGATGAGTCATTTCCACCATAGACCACCATACCAGTAACAACAACTTCTGTGGGTGGGGAGGTGGTTTAGCAAACAATCGTGGACGTTGATCACGATCCAGCCATTGTTCTGACCGTTTACAGTAGTCAAAGGAGATTAATTTTTCATCTGAAGTTACAAGCCGATGCAAGAAACCTTCCCACTTATTCCTTACTGTCACATAACTGCTCACTCCAGGCGGCGATTCTCGTTGGTCGGTGAAAAATCATATGGCACCCATGAGACCAAGTTTCTCACCTTACCGATCGCACTTAGTCGCCGAATGACAGTGGTATGTTGCTTGGCTAGCTCGTCTGCAAGTGCACGAAAGCTGTTTCGAGGGTCCGCTTCCACGGTGTTCCTGAGGAGCTCATCCGCACATGAAGTTGGTCGGTGCCCATGGGGATCATTTTGCAATGTTGTGTCACCAGAACGAAATTTGACAAACCAACGGCGAATGATGCATTCATTCAGAATTTCTGTCCCAAACGCACTGTTAATGTTTCTTGTGGCTTGCTGCAGAACGTTCCAGTTTAAATTTATAAACAAAAAAATTACTCGCAAGTGTGTTCTTAATGGTGCACTTTCACACGACCCTGTTCAATAACACATTGCTTCATAATTGTGTTGGGTACCTCAGCCTGCTTGCTGGATGTAGTCGGAGTTTGTGACGCTAAACTCATGACCTCAATCAATCCCTGTGTTGTATTGGTGAGGTGAGGTGAGGTGAGTTTCTGGTCAGACGTCAAAGCGGACATTTCATTCGCACCAACCTAATGTTACTGAAGTTTCGCGGCAATGTACATAAGGGCACAATGAATAGCATTAACGGAAGCAACAAAGATGTTTCATTATAACGATAATTTTAATAACACTGATTAATATTAAGTTTTATTATAACAGGGTTTATATTCAGGAAAATATATTTTTAACGAGTTGAAGCTCACAACTGAATAGTGCGAGGAAGTGCGCAGAGTTTATTAGTTACGTTAGTGCATGGTTGAAATATTCTGTCTGTTTCAAAATTATTATATTTCAGTTCGTTCCGTAGTCTATGCGATAGAGTGAGGGCATATAGAGTGTAGGGTCCAGTTTTCAATTCCCAGCCCACAGCGTTTTTTCTTTCTTACTATCAAACACGAAAGGAATCTCGTTTACCAAATGTTAGGTAATGGTGAGAAAATTTATTTTACTAACATTTTTAAAGGTGAGTACTAAAATTTAGTTTGCTGTATATCTACCGAGAAAAAGGTTTATCACTAGCAAGTGGTTTCCTTGTGTGGAGGCGAAACTTTAACACAAAACTCATTGTGAGACGGAAATGCCTTCCATGCGTCCCATTATATGTCCCATACATCCATTCTGAAATTACTATTTACAAAATTGTTTATTTATACATACGAATTGCTTTAATTTTGCGGCGCTCTTTCCAAGAAACAGTGCATTTAAAATTTTGTTCTAAAACCTTGCATTTTAATTACTAAAAAATATTTTCGTGGTAAAGCTCCATTACATTAAAACAATAGAAGAAGAAGTACTTAAATTCAACAGCGTTGCAGCACAAACGACTTGACATCAAGGACAGCGACTCGGCGTTAAAAGTGAGGGGCTGGAAGGGCGTCGCTCTAGCTCCCACAATGAGGTTCCATTATATCGGAAGTGATTGTAGAACAAATGTTGCAACTTGGCAACGTAGCAGCACAAAGGAATGAGATTATTTCGATCACCGAGCGATTCGGCGTTGTAAGTGGGGGATGGGGCTAGAACGACGTCGTTCTGGCCCCCCACAAAGGGGTACCTTTCATTCGGAAGCGGTTGCAGAACAAATCGAGATACTGCAGAACAAATCAGCACAAACGTAGCACAAACGAATGAAATAATTAGTTTCTTAATATCTTTTTGTGGGGGGGGGGTGCAGGACGACACACATGACTTAGTCATATTTTTAAACTACAATATAACATATTAAATAAAATTTATTGGAATGAAACTAATTATCACAAGACTTCTTCTAGTGTGAAACATCATCAACAAAAGCATTACATTAATAACATCAACATTCATGAAAATGAATCTTACAGTCTCGATCGAGACGAGAGTCTTGAGAGGCAAGTCTCGGTCTCGTCTCAAGTCTCGAGGGATAAGTCTCGGTCTCGATACGATACCTATGGCCGAGGAGGACAAATGGAAATTCTTTCATAAAATGAAAACAGTGAATTAGCAAAACAGGTTATGATTGTCTTCTTTTCTGTAAACTAGTTGCTACAAACATGTAACATCTGAGGACCAATTTAAAATGAAACAGAAATAAAATGAGGTGGATTCGCATACACCATATCTATTTCTTTATTTACTTGCACTAAAACATGGAAAACACACAGGGGGGTATTTTTCCATGCGGGTAGTTATTAGGAATGAAACTATTTTTAACTATTCTTCGGCGTATAAGTAAATCGAATCTGTTTAATCGCAATGCATGACACACATAAAGTTTTCTATCGTGCGAAATTTGAAATTAGAAGTTTCGTACAAAATTCCAGGGGGGCAACTGCCCCTTCCTGCCCCCTTGCATCCTCTCTCTCTCTCTCTCTCTCTCACTCACACACACACACACACCAACCAACCCCCCTTACACACACAAACACACACATACACACACGCAGCGTAGGTAGGTAGGGAGGCCTCTTAACACGGTGTTTTGAAAAAGTGCATTTTGATCGCTGAAGAAGACATTCATTCTATTTTCGTGAGTACATTATAGTATTTACTACTTTTTTTTTCATAATACCTTTCAGATAAATCATATTTGTTACAGAATATTTTACACTTTATGAATACTTCCTATTAAAAAATTGTGCGAGGTGTGTTCAGAATGTATTCGTATATTTCGTCCCCTCCCCCCACCGCCGCCAAGTTTTATTGACAAATTTTTACAATATAAATTACTCTTGATTGCTTTTTCTTAAATGAATCGTACTATATATACTTCATATCTAATGATTTGTGCTAACTATGCTCCAAAAATTCATTTATTATATGCTGTCGGAAAATGTTTCTATTATACTTTTAGATATTACATTTATTGTTTCTATTTTCAAATAAAGGTCATCAATACAATATTTCTTTACATTACTTATTTCCCACCAATTCTTCGTTAGAAATGGACGTTATTCAAATTCAAACAAATTATATTGATGTGTGTTCAGGACAAGAAATGTTTGTTGGACTTCCCTGTTAAAGTTGAAAAGCTATATGATTGAAATAAATCTTTTATCGTATTAAATGTAAGGTGAACCAATGCTTGTGGTCCGAGGAGGGGGGAGGGAGTTCCACCATGTCTGCAATTGGACCTTTGAATTAAAAAAAAACTATGTAAAGCAAAATAACTTCGACCAGTGTTGGGAATCATAGCTGCGGATCCTCCTGTCAGCCAACCTAAATGAGGATTGCCTTAATTTCACAAAGTAGAAAGAGGTTTAGTGCCTAAATTAAGGTCTTAGCCGCTACCTTTCCCGCCTCTTTGCCGCAGCAGAAGGCTCTTCAAAGGGTACTAGCTAATTATTCAGCCCATGGAAGTGTAAGCAATCACTTAAAAGCAGGGATTTTGTCAGGATTTTTCGTTTGAAAAAGGTGTAAAGCAAACTTGGAGGGAGAATTGTAGGTAAAGTTTTGTACGCCTTCTACAAACTTTTTTTTACTGGTGGTGACATCCCCATTGGAGGTGTCTGGCAGAATTCTTGCATAAAAGAAAAGTTTGCATTCTTTATTCAGTTTTTCTTCCTTATAACTTCTGAATGATGTGCAAATCTACTAGAGTATCTAAAATGACATAATCTTCTATTATCTCTTAAGTAAGGAAGTTAATCTTCCTTATAGAGCCTCCCTAACTGGTATTTTCCCCTTGAATGACCTTTTAGATAAGAACATGACGTTGGGATGAATCAGCCAACTTCCTGTGTTAGTCTATTATGATGACTCTCTTGAGTTTATTTTCCAGCACATTCTACTTCCTTCCTCCTTCCGTAATCTGTTGCTTCTGTAATCTATTACTCTTCCAGCAACCACACGAGGGAATTTCCCTTTCTCGATGGTCGCCTAACTGTTAAGATTAATGTAAAGCAAAGATCTCCAACAAAGGACGGCAACACTATGTCTGTATATGTCCTTTTTCATCGTTGCACGAAATTTCAATGCTACTCCTACAAATTCAAGCCTAAAGAGTGCCAAATTTCAGGGAAGAAAGTTCATCCAATTCAAGAGTTCGATTAATGCCGATTTTTCATTTTCGTTTTTCTTCATTGTTGAAATGAAATCGTTTGATTGTTGTTGTAAATATCAAAACCTAAAAATGAAGCTCTTTCAACAATGTTGGAGATCGTTCCTTTTCATTAACCTTAAAGAACATCTCGAATGTAGGTTGAAGAGGATCGAGCG
>JAGDQP010051560.1:0-13987 GCA_022664845.1 Lepisma saccharinum | reverse complement strand
ACGATCCTGTGCTATTGCTGCTACTGCATGAGAACAAGCGTTCTCATGGAGCAGTAACACTCGAATGGCTAGCACACACAAGAAGTTGCTGCGAATTCTCAGAGTAAGTGGCAAAGTTCACTGTTTTTTCCTTTTCTTGAGAGTGCACGAGAATGGGACACTTCATATGCCAAAACAATATTAATATGATTTTCTTGACGGAGGGCTGACGTTCGAATTTCTTGTTCAGTGAAGACGACTAATGTTTACTCTCGTAATAGTGCACCTACGCCTCGTCGATGGTAACAAGCCTTTTGATCCTTCTTCAAACAGTCTCATAAGCTGCATCGCAACCTCCTCGCGTTGCTTGAATTGAATTTACTTTAAGGACTTTAGGCATCTGAAACTAAGACCGGGAGAGGATCGGGGAATTATTTGTGGAATGTAGTAGACAAGGATCTATTTTGTAGGTACCATCCCAGCATTTGCCTCATAGGACTGAAGAAAACCTTGTAAAAACTGAGTCAGGATGGCTGGCCTCTGGCATCGATCTCAGAACCTCCCGAATGCTAAGCCTACACTAAACCGCTGATTTATATCTGCTCGGGCACGTTGTTGCTTGTGAAGATTGCTTAACGGCTTAGAAACATAGCGGACACCTACCTTCGGATGTCTAAGGTCATCATGCAGTATGGCAAATGAAGATCCATAGCTGATGTTCAACGCTACCCGAAATTGTAACGTCACAGTTATCCTTCGATCTTCGCCTATGAACGCATCCGTCCTGTCTCTGTTGTCTTGTATGTGTAATGTGATTGCTGACCAGAGCTCATATCGTTGTAGACAAAGGAAAATGAGCGACGCAAGGGATTGAGCATGAGAACAGTTGGGAGAGAAATGGCGCTAAAAGAGGAGGAAGAAAAAGACTAAAAAGAAGTAATAAGGAGATAAAAAAGAAAAGGAATATACGAATTAGCTTTTATTCCAGAATGATTCAACTGTCTCAACTGTCTGTCTCTGAAAAAGTGTATTTTCTCTTTTGTCTTTAGAGTTCAATTGAATTGAATTGGATTTAAGGTCTTTAGACACCTTTGTTCAAGGTGTTTTTGTCTCTTAGACTTATTTTAGACTTATGCCATAGAAATATTTGACAGATAACAAGACTAAACGGCAAAAAACAGGACGGGAAAATTTTCTCTGTCTTGTTTTCTGGTCAAAAACACAATCATTCGCTCAAATCTATTATTGGTTCACGAATTACAGACCTCTGAATTATTTCAGTAAGTCGCGATGATCAAGTGCTCTTTCAATAGGCTTGCGTTGCCGAGTCATCGGACTCCACCTTCGTATACTATTTTTTTTCCATGGATGTTTCTGCAATTTTAAAATGTATAGAATCGAGACGAGTCGAATTACCTAGTTACTAACAAAACTGTGAGTCACAATTTTTTTTCAAAAACTGTTTAATAATGCTGACTGAATCGACTTGAAAAGGCAAAAAGGGTATTTAAAAAAAAAAGCTGTTAAATGGTTGGAAGTTAATTTAATAGAATACACCCTACTTTACGTTCTTTTCTTTAGTTCACTATGGTTCGTGATGTCCTCAAATCTTGGAACGTTAATTTAACTCATGTCCCAACATCATATAAATATTTTTTCCATAGTGACGTAAATTGGGTGACAATACAATATTCCATTGTTACTTTCATATATTTCTATATGATTATAAATTTTAAAAGCATCTTTTAATATATATTTTTTTAATACGGGCTTCTATTTTCCTAAAATAAATACTAGCCTGTAATGCTATGGGTTTGACTGGTTGCAGAACACTTTAGGATTTGGGTAAAAAAAACATAACTTGAAAAAAAAAAAATAACCGAACATCGAAATAACTGAAAAAAAAATAATAAACAAAAGCTTTTAAAGACTTGCATCTCTTCAACAATAATTTTATTTATGCATGACTAAAAATAAAAATATGAGGAGCGCCAATCAAGAATTTATCAAGTGACTTTATATGAGAGCGCGCCGCATGCTTTTCTTCTTAGTCATGCATAAACCAAATTATTGTTTAAATTTTTAATACGAATTGTTTGTCAATACGAATTGTCTTTAAAACGTTTTGTAATATTTATTGCTATGGCGCTACAACTGCCATCATTAGTATAAAAGAACTCCTGGAAACATCACTGTGATAAATTTAAACATGCTATATCATATTTTGTGATCCAGTAGAACCCAGCCCCGGTGATGAATATGTAAATGTGGTGAATTTCAGACCAGTGTTGCCCGCTACAAACATCGTGCCTGAGTGGAAGTTACCGGGAAGGACTTTAGTTTTGGTACCACCTCAACATTCGAATAATGAAATTGATAGGAACTCTGAACATTTTCAGGCACCATATTTGGTGGCTGGGGTTCGAGCCCACGTACTTCCTCTTCCCAACGCGCAATGCTGATCTGAAAATCGTGGCATTAAGGTATTCATCACAGGGTTGGGCGCAATTGGATCTCAAAATATGAGATGCCACGTTTAAATTTACCATAGTGATATTTCCCGGAGCTCTTTGATACTAATGGTGGAAGTTGAGGAGCGCATAATGTTAAATAGTGTAAAATATTATCCTAGCAACCACGTTTTACTTCGTAATGTTTGAGAAATGCAAACGCAAGTTCCTGCAATGTATACAAATCAACTAGTAAATTATCACATGCTTTTGTAAATAGATCCAAAAGACCATTGATAGATGTCTCACTTAATCAGTGTTGCCATTTAAGGATATTTCACTTTAGCCACTAGATTACCATAAAATGGGACATGCAATGCTTGACCGCGGTGGAACGTTCTCACTTAAATTAAAAGAGACATGTGTCGGGATTCCTGCTGGAAATCAATTGATTAAGAAATGAACGGGATGGAAGGTTCCTTTGGGTTACCCTGTATTTATATAATATCCGCATTTGGCAGGGATCAGAGCAGTTAACACTTCAACTTCATCAATAACTTTAATCTAACGTTTAAAAATTATCTTCAGCAAAACCTTTTATATAAAAGTGAATGGGGAATGCATAAACTCAACACATAAGTACGAAGTGTTACCTACCCTTCTCGCGTTCGGAACAAAATTTCGAAAATTTGGAAGTCGAAATTAGGCGAAACTACGAAACCTAATACTACAGGAGTGTTCATTTGAATACATCATCAATGCACTGTGGAAGTTTTATGGTGATTTTCGTGACATACAGGGACAGTTTCCTTTTCAGCCTCCATGATCCAGTGTCTAGTCACGGATTTTCTCTCCAGATGACACAACTGCTTCCCTTGAAAAACATAATAGAAACGTTACGTGCCCGTATACACCATGATTTTCAGAACGATTTCGGGCGATGTCAGTGTGGCACATTTTCAGACAATGATATTTCTTTAAACATCTATTTAAAGCCAGATCTATGTGACATTTTTACTGACCAACCTCAGACACATGAAATTATTACGCATAAAAAGCACTTAATCCATTTATTTTAAAAGTAGCGGCCGTTATAGTTCGAGGGATATGCGAACGTATGAGACGATTAAAGAAAAACTCATGTTTACTCTACTTCACTTCGCAATAGCCATATATGAGTTGTTTTTTAATTCCGTAAAGTGAACGAGAACTATTTACCAAAAGTTGACGTCCCAAGTTGTCAATAGGACATATTTGCTGGAGCAAGTGGTCTTCTCATGGTTATTTCGACCTATATTTATTACAGAGAATGTCTGGGAACCTCCTGTCTTCTTTAGGAAACCCCTCGCCCACATTGAACAATTTTGGAATATGTATTTTTGGACAAAGTACATCTAAATGATGCATATGTGCACCTCGATGGTCAATGTTTTTGTAATCATTTTCATGTGAGGAACTTCGTGAGGTAGGTTTGTCGGTGTTGTTTTGCAATGCCCTGTATATGCTAGGAATCTTGATCGCTCTCCCCCGTGAGATATTTTTGTTAATGTAGTCAAAAACTACAAGTTCAGAAATAAAGTTACAAAATACGTAAGTCTATATAAAATCAACACAAACTATGTATCATAGAATCTTAAAATGTATCATAGAATATGTAAACTAAAATTCAAATATATTGATACTGATACAGTCCATGAACATTTCTACATTCTTTTGTTCTACATGACTGCAAATAGAATATGTAATTACATAAAACTCCTAGCTCTACTAATAAAGCTAAATGTTTTCTTAGTTGGAGAGGAATAATTTCTAATAGTAAATTCGCTTGTCGATACAATATTGAAAAATCTGTAGATCATACCAAAAATCTGATCTTTCGTATCCCATTGAAAATTCTGTAGATTTACAGATAAATCTCCAGACCTGAGAAAGCTAAGACTCTCCTTACTTTATAGTCCTCTGCCTGCATCGAACTAGCCCATCTTCGTGCCGTAACAGTGAGTGTTTAGCATACCTGATGACGCTTGGTACCGACCTGCCATCTGGCGCCCAGAATTACGATAAGAGAAAGATAAAATTAATTGTATGGGCGGTAACAACCCAAAATTACGATGCAACCTGTTCGTACACTCACCTTGATTTTTCCCCAATTCAAATGAAGAACTCGCGCATAGTCTGGTGAATATTTGTTGCGTGATATAATATTTCAACAATGTATCCAACGTGTATACAGAAAAGAGTTTGAAAGTGGTAAACATAGGTTTAGGGAAAATTGATTATACGGCGAAAAAAATACGTTTTTAATTAATTAAAAATATATTAGAGTAGTCTCCAGTTTCAAGAATAGCGATCAATTTTTAAGTCCAATAAACTAAAGAAGTCCCTTCGAGGACTGTATAATCATTCGTACTTCTTCAGCTAGAAAAACACAAATGTGGCGTTGCATTGTCACACGTGATAAGATATTTCGTCAAATTATGGAACATTACTTGTTTACTTAGCAAGTCACAATAATGTATGTAACCAATTACTGTACATCCGCTAAGTTCATTCTTAAGGAGCAGCAGAATAAAAGGAATATCCACGAAATTATTAACGTCAAGGAATTGACATTACCTACTAGTGGATATTCACATGATACATCCTTTCAGTATCTTTGAAATTAAAAGCAGTAACCATTTGCAACTCTACTGAGGATTCTATGCACTATAATAAATTACCCAATTGCATACCGAAATACCCAAGTAAATATTAATAATATATAATCAAAATCTATATGTTATTTCGGAAGGACTTGGAAATATTTGTAAACCTTTAACATTGAACATCATGATTCGTAAGCAAGAGTATGCGTAAGGAATACATTTAAATAATAATGTACTAAAATATCACATTATACGTATGAAACATAATATGTGATTAATTCCAAAATGAGTTCTTTAACTGTTTAACTTTCAAATGGGAGAATATAAATAAAGATAGTATCTGGAAACGAGATCTTCTTCGTTTCTGTACTATATCTCAAAATATATCATATTAATTACATGTTATAACTTGAGAATAATCGATACAGAAATACTAATCTTTAACATAAACAGTTTCTAAAAAAACAAAATAACGATTTGTCTTCTCTAAATCCAGATTACTTATCTGATTTTGAAATTTGAATTAAATGTTTGTTTATCGTGGGTCAAGTAAAAAATGAACGTTGAAGCATATAAGGGATTAAGCAAAAGTAAGATTGATGAATGGAGAGTTAAAAGTCTGGTATCAAATGTACATAGAGTATTTTACAGAGTAGTAATGACTAATATCGACCAACTTCGAGAGTTGATTATTCACGTGTTAGGTAGAAATGTTAACCATTTCTGGCAGCGTCTGTAGAATTTGAAGTTAATATAATTTCTGGAAACCAGTCATTGACATCAGATTTTGAATAAATGGTGAAACATCTCTTGATTTGACGGGTATTCCATTATTCTATTGAACTCACAATCAAATGGGATTGTACATTCCCAGTTTAGTTATATGTTCTTGTGAAAGATTTATGCAATTGGCGTCTTAGTACATTTTTCTAGCATTACCCCTACAAATAAGATTTGAATAGACAGATCAATTTGAGTATATATATCTCCGTAACGTATCGGCAATTATATTTTCCACTTTATTTAATTATGCAGAGAACTCGAAATACAGGTCAGATGCCACAATACATTGGAAACAATACACCAACAGTAACATATTGCGAAGTATTGCAGAATGAGTTGTCCCTGGCTTTATTCAAAGTTCCATTCCAGCATTGATCAGAGGAAACCTAGCAAATATCTCAGGATTCGCAGTTGCGATATGCTTACCAGCAACCTTCCAGATTCGAAGGCATCTGAATAACAATATGGCAGAATTTCAGCTAGAGATCATTATACAAATTAATATTTATCCATTTCCAGTTAGTGGTAATACACATTTTATCAAAGAGGTATGGCTATTGCCATCAATTTACAGAGACCGCGAACGAGGAAACTAATTTAATAAAGATATATGATTTTGCAATCCCATGTCCCTTGTTTTGTTGTAATTTATCCACGCTTTCTATGTTTTCTCTCACAGAGAGAACTGGAAAATATTTTGAATAAAATAAATATTTTCGGTAACGTTTGTAATAATTCAATCCACGATCTTAATTTACTGCCATACTTTTGCATAATTTATCAACATTTTTCAATATGGTTCACGTACTGTATATAAATCAAACTAGAAGAGTGTTTGTATTAATTGTAATTGTCTGCTCGCATGACATAAAATTATCTCTGAATATTGAATGCAATTTCTAAATGATTAATTACTGTCTTTAAGCATTTTCTTCGATAACACGTGGCAACCTTGATATATAGTATTTTACAGTGCTACAACACGTAGGGAGATATCGACATTTCTAATATTTCACAACAACGTCATATCACTGCGCTGACACCAGTATAGTAATGTTTGTCGTCTGACAGTGACTTTCCTTTGTAAAATTTTGGTTGTAAAAAAAGTCATCCAACCAATATGATCTAGTTTTAACAAGACATATCAGCTTTATAAGTAAGTATTTCTCAATTACTAAGATATATGACATTTATTCTACTGATCGGTGGGAAGACAAATACTATCAGTACTATATTTTAGCTTTTATTTCCACCGCAAAAGTCGAAGACAAAACTGTAAGGTAAGAGTCATGAAATTAGCGTATACTTCTTTGTAGAATAGATTGCACTCCCATTTGTAATGCAATAATTCGAAATCTATATAAATAATGTTCGGAAGATTTCGGCACTGTTCAGTTATTCAGTAAGTATATTTATAAAAAGGAAATACATAACAGTTAAGATTTAGATGTGTAAAAAGAAGAGACTAACTAAACGTAAGCTGTTAATCTAATTATGTTTATTTGGAATCTTATTTTTATACAGACGTGGGTAGCTTATATACAGACGTATTCAAATGTGGGATCCTCTCTGTCTCAGGATGATAGAACAAATCAAACTTTGTATGACGTTTGACCGAAAACTACTCTGTTGCCAATATGCAGGACAACAAGGGTCATTTCCAGCCTATTTCCAATTATATAGATATATTAAAAATGTTTTGTTTAACGGTACATGGAAGTAACCCCTCCCCATACTTACGCACACACATATACATGATAGGCATTTGAAGGTAAAACGTGATTATATTGGATATTATATCGACAAGATTTCCAACTTCTTATAGAGTTTTACTGTGTGTGTCTTTTTTTTTACATTTCATATCGCTCTAACACGATAAATGTACGTGAATCACATAATCAGCACTTCCAAACTGTTTATAATGTAAAAGTAAAAATCTTCAAAATATTTGGTTCAAAATTTAGAAGAGCGATCGATCCCAGCTGCGGATCATTCTAACTGAGGTTTTTCCAAGGCTTTACCTCAGTCACGCCAGGAAAATGCTGTGATAGTATCGACATAATAGGCCCTGTCTCCCCAATCCTATTCCGTCCGGCGCCTCAGATGCCCAAAGCCATTAAAATAAATTCAACTTAATTCAGTACAGGATAGACCTTCTATCGTCTTACCGCTCTCCAAAAAAGGAACCTTAGCAATCATTTACATTGAATGAGGTAAGAGTCTGCAAAGTTAATATTTCGGCATTCAAGCTGACTTTTTCCTCCGTAAAGACTACGTCAGTCTATTGCCATCAATGGGTATTCTTTATCACATAATCTGGATGTCATTTATCGTGTATAGTATTATTGAACCCGTATTTTAGAAGCTCTACCAGTTTCTATCGTTTTTTCAAATTTCATATCCTCTATTATTCTTATACTGTCTATTTACGGGAAGCTTTGTTTCTCTTCCAGTTTTGATACTTGTCCATGGTTCCATTTGCTACACTTTAAATCTCTCATTTTCTTTACATTTTGCTTAGGGAGGGAAATCTTTTCCATATATGAAACATGTTAGTTTGTACCCATGTGAGTGGTGTTATAGTGAGATCGCATATTGAGAGATCTATATACTTAAACAGTAATCCAACGAACGGTCATGGTTTAGTTAATTGAGCGTTATCTTCGCATTTCCGAGGTCATAGATTCCATACAATTCGGCGAACATTCTGAATGAAATATCCACCAGGTGATTTCCTCACTCAAACCAGACAAATGCTATTATATAATTCCGTCAACTTAGACGGCGGCGCATCCTTTTCAATGTCACATCCTCGTCTGAGCCATAGATGCCTAAAAAGCCATAAATAAATTGAAATTCATATAACACTATTCAAAATACTTTTTTTTAAAGTTGAAACAAATTCACTCCTGTAGTTAATGCCATCATTAAATAGCATTTATTTAGAATTTTCCAACAAACAATTCTTTTGTTTAAAAGTAAATGTTATAATTTTGATATACGTATTAGATAAATGTTCTAACAAAAACTATAATTAGGGAAAAGTATTTAGACAATTCGATATACTATCTAACATTTTATAAGAGAAAACTAGTTAAGCATTTCACAATAAATTCCATTTCTTTACTTGTTATTATGCGAACTAGATTTATCAGTAACTTTTTAAAATTCATTTTGTTCTTTACATGTATGCGTTTAGATATTGTTATGTATGCCTCTGTGAGAGAAAAAGAGAGAATATTTTATATGATATGTGTGTTCTCTTTTCCTGTTTCCTGGTGTATTTTCCCACCTCAGCTATCTCCTCCATACGACATGCATTTAATAATTCTCATATATCGCATCCCCATCCTTCTCCTGTTACACAACTCTTCCCAACTATCAAAACCCCACCTTCTCACTGCTGAATTGTTAAAAACATTACATTCTCCAGAGCACCATAAATCCAACATATTTCTATCCTCCCATCCAAGCCTTCCTGCATTCTCTTCCTCATAACGTTCATATGGAGCTTCCACTTCATGTATCCGAATAAAAAAATAGCGTTCCTAGCTGGATAGAATTAGCTTAGATGGAAAATGGGAGTGAGGTAAAATGTCGATAAGGAAGTAGACAGAGGAAGCTACTCGGAGTAGGCGATAAAGTCCAACAGGAGAGAGAAACAGTGTTTTGCTGGATTATTGATATTCTTACCTTCAAGACAGCAAAAAATGATGATTTCAAATAACAAACCAACTAAAAACGAACATATTGTTGGAATGTATATTGAAGATGACAATTTATTAAGTAAAGTGTTTGCAGGAATATGAGAACAGTTGAAGGAGCTGGATGAATAGTTAACAAGCATATTATAATGAGTTATATTATTAACATACTGAGCACTGTCAGGCACTATCTTACTCCCAGGTATAAAATATGGTTTAGTGTTCTTCAAAAAGTATTTTATTTGTGTTTCAAAGTGTATTTCCTAAATGTTAAAGAAAAGAACTTACAGTGAGCTTACGAAAACAGATAAAATCCATTAATTTATTCATGTAAGTTAGAGGGTAACAATGTAAAGACTTAATAATATAAAAGAAACTGTAAGGACTTTATTAGCAGGTATTAGAGAAATAAAATTGAGATCTGCAAATACGTGGTGGGCTCACCTCACCACAAAGGGCTCATCTACGGCGCGTGGTCTTCTTATCGGTTCCATTCTTGTTCGTACCATGTTGGTTGTGTGGTGGACAAACATCCTGTGGGAGTGTTTTCCCGAGGATCTCCAGTTTCTTCATTCCACTTATTTTCCAATCATTATACATCCGACCTGAGTTAAAGATGTCTAAAGGCTTCAGAACTAAAGTCAACAAAATACAAATACCAGGTAATTATAATGTATACACTGTTTTTATTGCAACAGTAAATTTTGTTATATGAAAAACTATGTAATGTTTTTATTATATATGTCTGGAATGCCTAGAGCAATTTCTACCAAGCTTGGTACACATATCACTTACAATATGGGGCTCTGGGGGAGGTGATAACATGGAAAAATAATCGAAAAAGACCGATATTAACATCGAATCCATAGTTTTCGGGGTCGTTCAAATGAAAGTGGCACTCCCCCATTGGCATGACTGGGTGGTAATAAGGGATCAAAAATGTCTACAATTACATACATAGAATTCATCCCTTTTACTGTCTAATAGAAGAATGTTATTGTTGTTGTATTAGCAATAGTAGTAGTAGTAGTTGCTCAACTGTTAGTGTTGTCAAAATTTTTGTTTACCCCACACCAACGGGCAAGCATACAACCCTCCAAGAGAAATAATAAACGCTTTTATGATTGTGGGATTTGTCTTCTAATGTAATGCAGTTTTCTGTTAACACTACTTTCTGTGGGTCATATGAAGATTCAGCTACAAAGTATCCATTCATTCATTATCTCGTTTAACCCCAAAGTATTTAGAGGACGGTTTTAATAAGTTTGCATCAAATATTAGGTTTTCAAATTTTTAATATAATCTAAGACCTCATAGAAAAAAAAATATAATTTTCGTAAACTTGCGTTTATGTGAACGCTATAGAATTTAACGTTGGAACTCCACTTCTTGTAGGTTCGGAACCAAATTTGGCACACGCATTCGTCGAGAAGTAGGTGTTCCTGATGAAAACCAACTTGATCTGGACCAGGATAGAATAGTTGGTTAGTTAGTTAATTCCTTGGGACCTACAAGGATTAACGACGGCTTTACAAGGTTTGCAGCACCTGCAAAAGGGGTAACCGGGGACGCGTGGATTTCTCAACTCAGAAACGACTTGAACTAGGAACTTGATATTTGACATAAACATTCTTCGTCTCAATTCATCAACAGAGACAATCTTAGTTTTACGATTCATCACCCTCTCCCCTCACAAAGGGACGGATTCCTCTTTATGAGTCTAATATGAGACCCAGAAAACTTAAACGTAGAAACTTGAAAGTTTTGCATGCGTGTTCTCTAGGACAAAGAACAATAATGATAATATTAGATGTAGTATTAGCTGTAGTCGTAATAGTAGTAGTAGTCGTACTAGTTGTAATTGTTGTTGATGCTGCTGCTACTATTGTAGCATTAGTAGTAGTAGTAGTGGTACAACTGTTACTGTGGCCTGAAACGAACCCAAAATCCGTCACCTCTATTGTAGTGCTTCATCAGCTTGGAAACCCCACATGCTACGTCGGGCGACGAATCTTGTGCACATTCGGACCATGATTTTGACCCACAAAGTCGTCCAATCCAAGAAGATCCACATATCTTTCTCAGTTAGGTTTTTGTGAATGTCTGGAATGAAGTACTTTAACTGTACATTTACTTAACTAAATCTAAATAGGGATTATTGGGATCTTTAACATCAAACATATAATCAAGGTCCAGTATAAATCTATTGACAAAAGTTAGTTAAGTTCTGAGTTGAAAATGAGTTTTTCGGGGGAGGAGGGACCTTCCTATACAAGAAGTCAAAATTCTAACTAAATTCCAAATTATTTTAAACAGAGACAGTGCAAACTCTCAATATTGAATTTCCATTATTCAGAAGAACCGTTCTCAGTTAGGGAAAGAATTTCCAATTGGAAATGAAAAGTCTCAAATTGACCCATTTGCTCATAATACTCAATGCTGCTTTTGACTCACCTTAATTTCCACACATTTACGTGAGATTTTCTCAGCTCTGAGGCGGACTATACAGACAAAATTCAACATTCGGTTTTGAATCAATGAGAATAATTAATTAAATTTCTTTAGTTATCGGCACGTGAAATCAAAATACTTTTGGGTCCAATGCACCATCAATTCAATTCAATTGAAACAAGAAAATCGAATCACACTTTCAACTTATTTACGTTTCTTTTAGTTTTCACTTTAGAATAGCAACTAAACTAACCCGTTTTAATTGAACAACTTACGTAACTCGTAACACAACGTTTAAAATTGCGGAGTCCTATCGAGGATAATGAAAAGAACCGAACCTGGCCTTCTTAAGTTCCACTAATCGTTCCTAACACACTTATTATAATAGATATGATGATATAAGAACGTTTCTGCCAGAAGTGAAGAAAGAAAAATAGAATTTAGCATATTACAATTACGACCGTATTTACTATTATGATCGGAGGCTAGTAATAGAGATGATGGTTCCACGACAGGTTCCAGAGAAGATAACAGGAGTACACTACGTGATGCGAGACAATGTGGCCGTCGCGTCGGCCGTTCGTGTTGTATGGCTAAAAACAATGGAAACGGCGGCCAAATTAACCTTTTCCTCCCTCCCACAGAAAGTTTTCTAGATCTGGTATTGCTTTTTTGCTGCATTGACAAGAGTACTATTTCGTTCCGAGGGTGGCTGGGATCACATTACCTCCTGGAGCACGAAATTTACTCTTCAACAAGTTTTCAAGAGCATACTGAACTCAGATTCGTCCCTTCTCGTAAAACAACAATAATAATGATAAAAAAAATCTCACTGAGAAGTATTTCTACGTAAAAGAAGTCCTTTAATATGTGGAAAGAGAAAAAAAAAACCTCTAAAGTTGCTACTTTCTCAGCATTTCACAGTGCTCCAGATACTGTAAAGAATGCATTCAAGAAAATCTAATTGCAATTTTTATCCACAAATTTCTTTAATCATTAATTTAAATGAAGTAAAAATCAAAAGTATTCCTTTCTCTTGTTAAATTTACATAAAAACATGAACAGAATCATTTGTCCTACAAATATGTTTTTGTTGCAAGGTCTTCAATACATTGTTTCAAAATTGGAGATTTAATAAAACCAGTAATGCTGCTGGGATACTTTCTCTCACTATTAGCGCTTCACTCTTCTGTCACAGAGATAATAGAACTTGGTCAGATGTAACGATGAGTCGGAAGAACGCATCCTTTACGCAGGGAAGTGTTCGCGAAGGAACACATTAGTGTTTCTAATACGTTTTAATAGTGTTCCGTACTTCTTCAGACACCTGTTCTATGGACAATGGACATCTAGATGACTTCTATATAAAAGCAGGTTTATTTATTAACAATTTATGCAAGCTGAGAGGGATGTAGTACCATCTTGCGTGTTAGCATATAATTTTAAGGCATCCTCTGCTTAACTTCTCAAATTTGTTTGTGTCGATTGCAATAAGATAATATTCATAGTATGGACGGCAAGAGCTGTGTTGAGTCTACAGGGTACACTCTGCAGATATATGACACAACTTGAAATCAGGTCTTGATCAATGTTTGTGCTAATGGTGAAAATCTCGTTATATTGAAGAAGAAACCTCATTGATTTGCTGTAATTAATATTTTCGCTGCCTCCAAGATTTGGTTATTCCGCCAGTAAGTTCAACAGCTGCCGAAACCCACTATGCATCATTTTCTTTGTTTAAATAACTTTTCGGTTTTTCTCCTGACTTCTTACCTGCTACTTTAACGACTATTCGGTTTGAGTTACTCAAAAATAGAATCCAGTCGTCTAGGATTGATACAATTACTTTACAATTAATTTATTTATTTCGGTTTTGCACCATAGATATAGCACTTATGTGTTGATTTAGTATATAGGAGGACGTTATAAACCTTGCCGTCTATCATGGTCAGCTTCAATTCTGAAAAGCAGTTAT
>JAGDQP010051558.1:0-13988 GCA_022664845.1 Lepisma saccharinum | reverse complement strand
ACCAAAGGTCCCGGGTTCGATCCCCGGTCCAGTCACATACTTTTCACTCTTTAATATTATATTATTCTGTTCATCTTCACAGATTCAGATATTCGTTATAATTAGGGATTTTTGGGAAAGGTACGAAATTTGTCCTGAAGGTTGAATTTTGCTTCTCTCTAAACGTTGATTAGACGTTTATTCAACGTTTTGTAACGTTGAATCAACGTCAATGCCAAAACTAAGTTGCGAAAAAAGGTTTATTAAACGTCAGATTCAACGTTGAATCAACATTTCTTAGAATACTAATTCGATAGTTGTATAAACGTGGAATGAACGTAAATTCAACCAAAATTCAACGTTTATTAAACATTTAAGAAAAAGTTGAATTAAAGTTTAATTGACGTGATTGTGTTGTGTGGGAGGTGCCAGGGAAGCAACCGATCGTGCAAGAAGATTAAATCTTTGAATACTGCCAACTTCGATTCCATAAAAGTATGAGACTGCTCTAAGAACGTGGATGCCTATTGCCTTGCAGGATTAAGATAATTATTTAGAACACTTTATATTTAAAAGAAATGTAATAACTTCAAAGAAAGTTTGAAGGACTTCTTCTAAACGAGTATTTCTAATTATGAGGAACTACTCTCATGGCATCTTTTGGCAGAAAGAACACAACACTTGGAAAGACGTTGGACAGTTTCGGTTTTATACCAGTTAATTCACTTTCGACTTTATTCCATGAACGTTCGGAATAATGTCGAAAAGTCTACTACTGTCATGCCATCTTTTTTCAGAAAGAACACACTACTTGGAAAGACGTTAGAGAGTGACTTTACTTTCAGTTTTATATTAATTAGACCACTTTCGACTTTATTCCATGAACGTTCGGAATAACTTCGAAAAGTCTATATTACCATCAGAACTCGATAGTGCAACACTGTAAACGTTATAATTAAAAAAAATGTTATATATAAATGACGGTTGTAAATTAATTGATCAAGGATTGATTTTCTTGAATCGAATCTGTACTGTGATTTTTTTTAGTTACTTCTGTGACGTAGTTTTCGGCTTTATTCCAATCGAAGTTATTCCATTCGATGCTATTCCGCGACCCAGTTAACGCATTTCGATTTAATTAAAATCGAACTTGTTCTTTTCGGTGTTATTCCAATATGCCTTAGTCCATTCGGCTTTATTCCAATCGATGCACTTCCTTTCGGTGTTATTCCAATCGGCGTTATTCATTTCGGCTTTATTCCGATCGGAGTATTTCAGTTCGGTGTTATTCCAATCGGTCTTATTCAATTCGGCTTTATTCCAATCGATGTATTTCATTTCGGTGTTATTCCAATCGACCTGTTTCCTTTCGACTTTATTCCAATCGGTCTTATTCATTTCGGTGTTATTCCAATGCGATGCGACGCGATCGCTCATCTCTAGCGATTTATTCGGACTTATTCCAATTCGGCCTTATTCTTTTCGATGTTATTCTGCAACCCCGGTTTATATACATCCTAGCTTTTATTGGCATCTTTTAAAATTGTAAATCACAACTTTTATTAAATTTATTTTTGTGTAAAATAAATTTAAAAAACGAAAAAATTTTAATTTTCTTTTTAAAAAAATATGTAAAAAGTCGACGCCAGGGTTTGGAACCCTGGAACTTTAGATTAACTTTCCAACGTCTTGACCACAAGACCAAACTGCAGCTGCGCGCTTCTCGCTGTTATTTATCGTTCAGGATAAGCGAGAGTGGGCTATTCCTACCGGAAGTGTTTTCAAGTGTGCTCCGGAAGTTGCCAAAATGGGTGCCCAGCCCTGCGCGTCGCGCTGATAAAAAAATCTTGCACGCTCGACCCCAGCACCCAGCGTTGCCAACTTCGGAAAATGGGAAGACCGCACAGTACTTGAAAATAGGCTATATTTTTTACCTCAGGGCCTTACATTTTAATCACACCTCAAGTTAGCATTTTACTACTACAATTTCCAAGTTCTCGTTCTATATGTGTATAAATGACTTACTTAAACGTGTTTTTAATGTCCTTAAAATGTTAATACAAGTTTAGGTAATATGAAAACAATGATATGGGAGCAAATGTTTAAAAGTAAGTAATTTGTGATTCAAGAAATTAAGCTAAAATTCTGAACAAATTCCCTATTTTAGCTATAAAAGCAACATTTGAATTTAATTTAAAAATAAGTTGATTTTTCACTCACCATACTCAGTTGTCGAAAGTGAAGGAGTTGTCGTCAGTAGAGGTGGGCGCGCTTTTTACAATACATAATGGGAGGTTAGATGAATCAATACTGACACGTGCCGCTACAGTATGGGGGACTAAATCCCAACCTCCTGCTAGACGGGGATTGGCTCTCTCGGGCGGCTCACGATTGGCTGGATGTTAGTTGACGACTAGTCATGGGACAAAGCGAATCGGTCCCGTGTAAGTGTACGGGTCTTAGGGTGGATGAAGCTTGTATTTGGTCAGTCATTGACCAATGGACTCCGAAATTTTGTCTTTTATGTTACGGCTGCTACTCGAACCGCCCCAGCGGCAATGAACACGAATGTTTCGGTTATTTGAGTGGCTATACGTTCCCAGACGGTTCTCCGGAAGACGTCTTCAAGGAGTTTGTTAGAATTAATTATATTTGTCTTGGATCAAGAAGAATCCCATGAAGTTTTATTTAAGTTGTATTTCGAAACTCATCCTGAAGGAGGAAAATTACAAAAGAATCTCGAGTCTGGAATTCGACATTTATTGAAAACAAGATCGGGTGATTTGCAAGCAATGTTTCGTGAGAAGGATCGTACTGCCCTTCCCACCATTGAGTCTGTCCCGCTCCTGATTGACTGTTGCTAGCGCCGATGTCTCTGGATGCTAGTTCACGGTATCTGGTATGAAATTTAGACAATACATTTTGATTACGTACTTTAAAATAAAGAAAAACTATACAAAAGAGACCACAGTGAACAGACTTGTCAGCTTGATATTTAGTTGTATTTACACGGAAAGATTTACAATTCCGACGTAAGAATTTCACAATGGGTCTGGGAGCTGGATTGCCCAGACTATCGAAATAGTAGCCATGACCATGGCGATTTATATATACACATACTCAGTGACTGCCGCCACTACGAGATACACTTAAATTGATTATTAATGCGGCTGGGTATTTCACTACTACAGGCAATGTATCAATTGCGTATATGCCTGTTAAAATAGACGCACTAACACAATCCTGGAGAATTGTTTCTAAAAGTTCATGAGTCCACATCAGAATCACTTATTGGTGTTGGAGTATACGCAGGAAACACTGGAGGAAGGATATAGCGTGCAAGTTCTAAATATTTGAGAATTTTCTAAATATTCCATATGTTTTGGCTTCCTTCAACACACCGATATTTTTCAAATTGATGACGGGGATGTGCACAGGCTGTTGTAGGAAAACACATGGCCGTATATTTAGGACAGTGGAGATCCTCTAAATTAATGATGGGACGTTCAAGAAGTCGCTCGAGGAAGTGTTGACGTGTGCTCCCAAAGGTGAATAAGGTAGAACTGCCTTGGGTATAGGTCACAAGCACTGTTTTAAGACTTGAATACTCAATGTCACCATCTTCATCCCACCGAAGTCCAATACTGTGTTTGGTAATGTATTCATTCGTATACTTTAACGCTAATGCCAGATCTGCAAAGGGGAACAGGGCCTTGAACAACCAGCTTTGCGACGTATCGGTATCAGGATTAACAACAATTGCAACTTCTTTAACGACGAGGTCTTGACTATCCCCATCGCCCTGGTCAAATGCAGAAAACTGTATGACTGTCTCATTGCGTCCAAGTGATCCACTAATCCAAGTAAGAAAGAAAGAAGAAGTTTTATACCGTCTATGTGAAGGGGAGCTTAAACAGCGTTGTCTGTGTATACATTGCGGTCCTTGTCAATCTGAATTAATGAATCAAATTGAGCATACACGATGCAGGTAAAGGAATTTGCAAGATCTTGACTGAAACCAATTTTGATATTCACAGGAGAATCTTTAACAACATCCCAAGTGGAGTCATCCAGAGTATTTGTAGGAGATTGAATAAAGGCGTACAGCGTATAGTCATTAGGATAGTCATCCATTGTTATAGTGTGCCCAGCATTTTGATGGAAAATACCGGTGCCGGAAAACAAGGTGTAGTAACTTCGAATGAACAAATTGTTTGCAAAATTAGGGGTGAGGGGTGAGGGAGGATAAAATTTAGATCCAACCTGAACCTGAAGCTTGTTAAGATGAAAGTGTTGGAAATTGAAGGGATTGAGATCGTACTGACCATTGAATGCAGTATTTGAAACAAATCGAATGACAAGACCTTTCGGTACACTACCCAAAAATAAATTATCCAAATTGTACGAAGATACACCTTGAGGGATCGTATGCACACGAGTCTCTACACGAGTTAATGGTAATTTTGCTGTATCTTTGAGCATGTAACTATTCAGCTGGATAGCCAAGTCGGCTGAAATATCCATTCGGCGAGCATAGAGAATCACATCGTTCAAGACAACTTTAAAATTAGAGTTATCAGCACCCATTAAACAGAAGGAATCTTTGCTACGAAACAATTTGACTCGAAGAGAGACTTTATTGGGAAGAATACGTTCTATCCCTGCAATATCAGTATAGAGACGGCCAAACATTTCGAAAAAAGTACTGCCTCCAACAAAACCACCACGTTTCTGAAATCCTGTATTAGCATTACCCAGTGTATTAAATTGTCCTGCAGTACCCTTGTACCATAACGCACTCGTTAAATGTGTATTGATAGCATCATCAGGATAATTCAGTAGTGTTTCCAGATAGGCTCGGTATGGGTACGAACCATTTGAAGAAGAAATCTATTTATCATTCAGTGAAATATCGATTTGAACAAACAGGGAATGGAGGAAATTGTTGACTGGTCCAACGACGTCCGCGACAACGGCTGGAGGTCCTGCTGCTGCTACGTGGAGATTTGTACCGTCAGGACGCACAATTTGACATTTTACGAAGAGGTAAAGATAGGCAGGGTGAATATACTCTGCAGTGACTCCAGGAATAACAAATTCAATGGGGCCTTCAGATGTGAGTGTAGATATGGGACAACATTCCACCATCCGTGAAGATTCAATGGCGGTCTGCGTCATGGGTACTTATACAAAATCAAATTCACTGGTACAGCACTCTTTACTGCTGGGTGTAAGGAATGACATTTTTTACTAAAGATATCTCGAGCTTTGCTTGTACGACGCGACTTCTTTTTCCTTATGGCTGGAGGTCCAATACGAGCAGGAGCTCTTCGTTTGCGTGCCCTTCTCCTCCCACTACTGGCAAGCAACTGAGTGACTTTATTTTCAGCTTTTGTCTTTAAAGCTGAGCCTGCCTCGCGAACTCGTGCTTTGATTGATTCTTTCACATAGCGATTTTCTAGCATATCCCCAGCAACTTGGATTCCTGTTTGTAAGGCCTGACGCCCAACGGCTTTTGCTCCCTGTTTAATGAGTGGCATTGCAAATCGGAATATGCCACGAAATAAACTTCCAATACCATGGCCTCGTTGACACGGGTCTCGCTACTTTCACTGCGAGAGACGTGTAAAGTGAAGTGTCACCGTCAATGTCCCGGATGCAAATGGCAAATTACGTCCTGCATGGTCCTTTAGTAGGATTTCAATCGTATCGAAACTTAGTTTGGATAAGGGAAGGTAATGAACGTTTTGAAATGTTATTGTTTGTACTTTACCGTGATTCGTATCGCTCATGGCCACAATTCTTAGCAGTGGTGCATTCGTATCACCTACATATTGAGGTTAAATCAGATCCGTATACACAAACACTTGTTGCGGATATCCAATACTTAGATATGGTTGTTTTTGTACAGTCCCAATTTTTAAAATGTTAATGTCGGGTTTGAATCCTAATTGCAATGCCAGCAGGGGGGATAGACATATGGCTTGAATATTGGCCGTGGCTTTCACATGAACCGTATTCGAATAGGTAAATTGTATAGCAGGTGTAATTTTGTTTAATTCATCCAATAATTGCTGGCTGGTCACTTAATATCCTGCTGTAACTCTATGTATTACTTTTGGCCCATTCTCCAAGTCAAACCAAAAGATATTTTCCCCATCAAGAACATTTTCACATGTGAGTGGAATATGAATTTCGCCAAGTCCAACCCTCCACGATGGATCATTTAACTGAATACGATGATTCAGGATATTGCGAAAATGAGTAGGTGTATTCTTCGTATACGTTTGCGCACTTGCATTGGAACTTAGTGAACCGAAACTATCATCGGTACTTTCCGAAATCATGATGCTTTGCGTTTAAAGTGAAGTGTAATGCTTGACGTTCCGAATGGAAATGGCAACTTTTGACCACGTCTTTTAAGTCTACGTGCAGTGTATCGAAATATGGCTTTTCCACTTTGACGTAGTGTGGACGATCAAACATATAAGACTGGATATGTCCGTACTGATAGTCATGTACACTAATTTTGCGAAGTAGTTGTCCCATATTAGGTTGAATTTGACAATATCAAGACAAACATTAATTTCCGAAGGGATATTATAATCCAAATTGCATGGATATGGTGCGGCAATGTTTACTATCATTGGCCGCCGTCGTCGACTGTGCGGATAAAAATGAATGCTGTGATTGTCATTGTTTGGATCATCCCTGAACCCAAGTACGTTTTGTAAACCAGGTGTCATTCCAACCACTTATTGGCGTCGTCGATAACAATGATGTTTAATAAATACGTGATTGCGCGTGTGATCATAATGCAGCATACGAGGATCATCAATGGCTGTTGCATCATCTTCGTCCTCGAGATCGGGTATTAGGGGATCGTCAGCAGCAGCAAGTTCAGCTTCCAATTGTTTATTGAGAATAGTGACTTCGCGAGTGAAAGTCGTAGACGTTCTCTTTCCTCCTCCTTTTCCTTTGCTTCTTTTAAAGCTTGTGCCTGCTTTTGTGCATGGAGGTATTCTGGAATACTTTCCAGCAACGTATCTACAGAGTCGTAATATCCGGGTGGGAATTTAATATTATATTTCGTTTTCGTTTTTCCTTCAATGGGTATAATAATTTCTTCCTCCTGTTGAAGATTATAAAAACTCCAAGGAACGGCTAGTCCGGTTAATCCAACCACCCAATCTCCGGTCAAATGAAGTGGTTGTACAAGTTTGGTCGTATATAAAGCAGTTGTATTATCAAATCCATGTACACTTGCATTGGATGGTAACGTCGCATAAAATTCATGTGCCTGCTCGAATGACGTCATGATGTCGACTGAACGCTTTGTCTGCGTACCCAGCTATTCATACTTGACGGATAACCTAGCCATTTGACGTAGACCCAGCCTTTTCTACGTTTTAATACTTTTTCAATGAGGTATTTTTTTCTTTTTGCTGGCAACGACACGTTGTAGTTCCTGAACATAAAAGATACCCTTAATGGGATCACCATTCCAATCATTGATTTTATAGGTGATGGGTGTACTTGTAATGCATTTGTCGACAATAAAGATTTCCTGGGACCATTTTGGTAAGTACCCCTTTTGCAATTTATGTTTATATTTACTCACACGAACATAATCTCCTGGATGTATTTTACATGTTGGTTTTGTTCTTGTTTTGTGTCCGTATAAGGTTTGCCATACTTGATTCACGTTCGATTCATTCACATCTATAGGGGCCACAGTGGAATGAAGAGTGGCGAACAAGTCTACCATCTATTTTATGCAAGTGATTCCCACTAGGGATTTCTGAAATTAAAAGAAACAAACCTTTAAAACCAGTGTATGCTTTTTTGTCCACTTCTATTACATTAGTAAAAAATTGTGCTTTAAACATTGTCCTTTGTTTTCTTCGATACAGTCAAATGTAATAGTAAGTTCGATTTTAAGCAAATTTTGTTTTCATGTGTCTACGTTGTATTCAGTATAAGCATGCTACCCAGTATTGCGCCCGAAACATTTTTACGTATTACATGTTATCGCATTTGAACCATGCTTCAATAGAAGCCAAAGGATTCACCAAATGTGTTTTTGTACCTGTTCCGTTCAAGCAGTTAGGCGTAAAAATATATAAATACTCATTAGGATCTAGCTATCATCCTAATTTTACTATGACTAAATTATAACCATTACTTATATATAAAACATGTATTCGTTTCTAAAAATGTTACAATCTAAAGTTGACTAGAACCCATACCGCTTTGCATACCTCTCTTTTATGTTTCATCACAATCCTAGCTATAAAGATCACATTTTTTAGGCATACTGCAATCATATTCCCAAAAAAACGACTCTAATAAACAATAAAATGTTCCACTTTACTGCTTTGGAATACCACTTATTTTACATGTAATACTTCGAGCAAAATAATTAATATATTGTTTTAATAGCCAACCTTACATTTGGTTAAAGCATAACTGTGTAATTTGTGCTCAATCTTGATATATTTCACCTTAAGCTTTTTTTATTTCCAGCATAAAAATGTTCCAAGTGCATTTATTATTTACAATAGTGTTCGCTAAATATCATACGTGTTTCATTCGTTTGTATATATATATATACACATTTGAGCTCCTGCGTAGCCTAGTCGGTAGCGCGATCGGCTTTAGTGCGAGCGGTCCCGGGTTCGATTCCCGGTGGGGGCTCAAAAATATCGATGTTGACCCATCATCGTGAGGACAACTGGGGAGCTGCTGTGAATAAAAGACAGTGGCGATCACAGTGAGAGCTTCGCCTCTCCTTTCCCAACCCGTCTGGTCAGCATGGAAGCAATAGACCAACTACTCCCTGCGGGGAGAGGCCTCATCCACTAGTGGATTGAATATGGCTGTGATTTATTATTATTATTATATATTTACTTAATAAGGCGTCCCTGCTTTACCTAAGGGGCTTGGATCAGGTAAACAGTTAGTTGGCTTAGCATTCACAAATAAATGATGGGTTGACTTGTTTTTCCCGCCAATCCCCTTAAACAAATTAATCATATATCGCATCTCCAACGTAGTTCGTATCTATGTACAAGGGGATCCACTCCTCCAACCCAGTTTTCTAAGTGAAGTTTTCGTTTATTTGCAGCACTCCCTTTTTGATGGTCTGATTCAAAGACCTTAAGATTATTTTAATTTGTCTTTTTCTTTTAGATGACAATGAAAATATAGTATTTTGAGAGCCATTCTGACGTTGAAAAAAGTTTTGTACTGTTTTAAATGAGCAGGTAGGTAGTTTTTAAACACTCACTAGTAAAAAATACTATTCAGCACCCTACCGCTAAATATAACCAAGTGATAGCACTCATGTTGATCAGCGTTTTTACGTTAAACAACCCTTTTTTACAATACTTTAATTCCAATTGTTCCCTCTAAGGCTATGAACAAAATACCATTATTGAAGTGTTTTGTAAATTAACACATTAGTTCTTAACTAAAGAATTATTCACAATATATTTTCCATATCACACAAATTGTAGTGTTTTATGCTATTACCCTCTTGTTTATCTTTAATTTTGAATGGGCCTATATTAAGGTTTCTTAAAAAACAGTGATTTGTGCAAGTTAAGTTGACGTTGTTTCTAACTTTTTAAAAAAAGTTATATCACATAAAGTTTGTGTTTCGCACTTAATGTATTGTTTTGTTTTCTAAGTTAGTTCAAAATGTTTTCATTTCTATTATTTCAAAACGTTGTTGCAACCAACGCGTAATAGTTTGATTGTTTGTACAATTCCCAAGGTAAATGTTAAATTTACGCAACGATGTTACAAACTAAACTTGTTCTTTTGTAACAAACGTAACGTTCTTATATATCTTTTATTTACGAAACGTTGTTACAAACTAAACTTGTACTTTTGTAACAAACGTAACGTTCTCATATATTTTTTTTACTTACGAAACGTTGTTACAAACTAAACTTGTACTTTTGTAACAAACGTAACGTACTGTGCAACTTCTTAAAAATATAATGTAAAGTTCAGTTAACTTTACTTTTTCACAGTTCAGTCACGTTTACTTTGCAACTTTTTAACTTTTAGATCCCCAGACAGATAGACAATCATCTTCTAAAGGAATTCGTTTGAATCTGTAACGACAAGAAACAGAAACATATTTTGGGTCACATGTCATTCAACAAATATTTTAACGTACAACTACGATATAACTTTGTAACTTGCACCTATTTTAAAATGTGTTCACTATTACGATTAGTAGCAAGTATTGCAGATGCGTTTTCACTTTATGTTCATTACATCGTTGCATTTTTTCTAAATACTTTGTACTAGATTCATTAGTATTAAACTTTCATTTTTTGTACACACTTTAAGCACGTTTATTCGTATCTAGTTTTGATTTTAGTAAATACTTTTACGTTAGTTAGTACCAACTACTTTACATAACGTTGCACATGTGATTTCATTTTATGTAATTAGTTTTTTAAAAGTTCGATCATTAGTAACAACTACTTTACATAACATTGCACATGCGATTTCATTGTTCGTATCCACTTTATAAAGTTTTCATTACTACTTTCATCTTACTAAACACATAACACAACCAAGTCATCAAAACATTTCGCATTCTTTCTAAGTGTTACTTTTGGTTGCATCATACAAAAGTATTCAACTTACATGAGTTGTATCAATCCAGACGGCAGAACTCTTCAAAATATTTAATCATAAATCTGCAACAAAGAAAACAACTACTCAGTATCGTACAACAGTAACTGTATGTCTACACAAGTCAGCGTTCAAACTCAGAATGGTCTTCCAAACCACTCGCACTAACCATACACTGCGCAGGTCAAAGCGTCTCCCTTCCCTACCATACATATTTAATAACCGGTTTCAACCAGGTTGCAGTGGTATTCGATCACTGGCTATTGTTACAGTGAGGGACGTCGGTAAGTCTTATTTTTTTCTTTCACAAACAATGTGCCTATTTGTCATGGTTCATGTACTACAAAAGTGGTTGACTTGGCATCTACAATAACTCATATTTTAGAGTTGGATTTTTGTTTTATGCGTTTTTTTAGACAATCATGGGGTCCCTTGAATCCCATTACTTTATTATTTTTATGTTTCTGCGTTTGTTTACTTGTACTGCTTCCTACCTTGTATTTTCCCTGTTTTCTCGGCCCCATTGAACGGGGATAATGGGTAATAGTATACTATTGTCCTATTTTTTTAATTGGCAAAAATTTTACATTACTTAAAAAAGTCAAATCTTAGTTGATTTAGGCCTTTGGGCGCCATTTTGGGGGTGGGGGAGGCGAGGTAGGGCCCTCAAATAGTGTTTTTGATCTTTGCTGGTATTAAAGCTTCATTTCACATTAATAAAACAACGATTTACGCCTTTGGACGCCATTTTGGGGATGGGGGAGGTGAGGTGGAGTTCTCAAATGTTCTTTTCTCACGTTGAAGCTTGATTTCACATTATTAAAACAAAAGTCAAATCTTAGTTGATTTACGCCTTTGGGCGCCATTTTGGGGGTGGGGAGGTGAGGTGGAATCCTCAAATGGTGTTTTTTCATGTTTTCTAGTAAATACTAACATTTTTACATCATTAAAACAAAAGTCAAATCTTAGTCGATTTACGCCTTTGGACGGCATTTTGGGGGGTGGGGGAGTTGAGGTGGAGTCCTCACATGTTGCTTTATAAAATAACAATGACCCCGGTTTACGAGACGTTCATAATAGTCTTGGATCGATCATATAACTTTCAACATGTTGTGTAATTACAGTCCCCGTATTCCAGACGTACATGCAGTTATGTACTTTACCCAAATTACACTCTGAACACAAGATAGGATTGTCTTGTAAATAAGTACTTACTGTTTTCAATATGCAGTTGTTCACAACATAATCACCATTACAACTCGCATACTTTTCAAATCATAGTTCATTTACGCCTTTGGACGCCATTTTGGGGAGGGGGCGTGAGGTACAGTCCTCAGCTATTGTTTTTTGACATTATCTTACAATCGAGTATCATTTGACATTATTAGTACACTTTTCAAATCTTAGTTAATTTAGGCCATTTTTTTCAGGGCCTCAGGGGTGTCGTTTAATATTATTTCATTATTTGTTTTTTCTAGTGCCAAGCAATCAAAAGTTTCATTTTCTGTCTTTCAAGGTCCCCGTAGCCATACCACAGTACTGGCTTAATATTTTGTTCTATGCTCTATAATTTGCGTCCATTTTTTGGTCCTTTAGTTCCAACAATTCAAAAAATCATTTTTTCATATTTCCCAACGGTACTGTATGTACTACAATTTGCGACCATATTTTGGTCCTTTAGTCCCAACGATTTAAAGCATCAATTTTCCATGTTTCCCAACAGTACTATAAGTTCCACAATTTGCGGTCATTTTTTGGTCCCAAGATCCATTTTTCATGTTTCGAGGGACCTCAGAGTATTTCCCAGCATTGCTGCCTTGTTATTTTGTTGTACAATTTGTCAGTATTTTTTAGTCCCAACGATTCAAAGGATCCATTTTCATGTTTCCCAACAGTACTCTATGTTCTATAATTTGCAACCATTTTTGGTCCCAAGATCCATTTTCCATGTTTGGAGGGACCTCAGAGTGTTTTCCAACAGTACTAAATTGTTACTCTGTTGTACAATTTGTAAGCATTTTTACTTCTAGGGATTCAAATGATCATACTTTCATATTTGCAGGTCCCCTGACACCCACTTGGGACCTCAAAGTGTTCCCTAACCGTACTGGCTTGTTACTCTAATATATGTTCTATCATTTACAGTTTTCTTGTCATCATTTTAAAACAATGCGCCCTGAGGGTCATGTTGGGGTCATATGGTCCTGTATCGTACTGTTTACTGCTTTTCCTTATAACATTACAACACTAACTATATATATACGTGCTACGTGCGCTTGCAGCCGGCCGGCAAGGTCTGGTACAACATTCGCTTATTATTTTTAATTTAAGGCATGTGTGTTCATCTAGTTTATATTTCCACTTTTTATCACCCTACCACATAGTACCTAGAGACCCCTGCACGTTTCGGTCACATAACGTTGTCCTACCCACTTCCCAACCAGAGTCGAGCATTAAGCCATTGGTTAAAAGGGCCGCGGTTCAAGTCTCGGCAAGTGCATAGGTGTGCCTTGGCACAGCCAAAGGCCACATTAAGTTGTATTATGCGGTGCTTTTAACACAAGCGCCCCTGGTAAACCATTTTGCAACCAATACTTGTTTTTTATTACACTGACCGAAAAGGACATTCTAAGGTTTCTCGCAACTTAATGTAATTTCACAATTATTTATCACCATGCACGCTTTATGATTCACAGTAAGCGTAGCATTTGGGCAGTCGTGGGTTCAATACCGGTAACCTACCATCCTGACTGAGGTTTTCCCTCAGTCACACCACGAAAATGCCAGGATGGTACTTTCAACATAGGTCCACTTTCCCTATCCCGCTCTCAGCCTTCAATGCCTAAAGGCCATAAATAAACACATTCAACTTTATTCTGGTTCGGAATCCACTTTAGCATTTAGGTAACCTCGGCTGCGTCCCTTTTTCAACATAGTCGCAACACGAGGCCTCGCCAGTTTATTATCCTTGTTCCATATTTACAATAATACAAGTGCATGAAACTGGATTTATTTTCTTAGATCCTATGCACTTCACATTTCTATAAGATCTGTATTTTCACTCATCTTTTATATATATATATATATATTAAAAAAACTTTTTTAAAACAAATACAACAACTTTTTTACAAATACACACATGCACATGCTGCATATTATATATACTAGTACAACATCTCTGTACATACCTCAGGATCCGATATCAAGCGATCAAGTCAAGACAATCTCTTTAGCACCTCTTGCTGCATCAAATGTTACGAACACAATAAGCTTTGTCCATCTCACTTCCAGCGTCTAAGCTTCTTTTCCCTCCCTTCTAGTCTGTCTCGCAATGCAACTTCATTGGTATGCCG
>JAGDQP010051557.1:0-13988 GCA_022664845.1 Lepisma saccharinum | reverse complement strand
ATCTCAAAGAAATACGATAGCCGATTTTTAATATACGATTTAACACAATGTTTCCATGTAATAGGCTCGAAAACTATCCATGTTGCAAAAATTTCCAACCAAGCCATATTTTTGTCGTTCCTTACTTGTACTAATAACTTATAACATATTTCGGAAAACTAATGATATAATTCAAAGAAGTGTTAAAATTTAAATGTTTCAATCAGAAAAGCTTAATTTTAAGCCATTGAATACATGAATATATCATTGTTCATAAATAAAATAAATGATAAAAATAATAGAAGTAATATATTTAAAAATGCTGATACATAATGTATTGGCAATAAACACTTAGAAATGAGATAACTCTGTGTTTGTGAATATTACATGGTCAGATGTTCAATGTCTAACTTCGTTAACATTGCACTTTACAGAAAGACGCAGATCTCGTTCTTAGAAGGTCATCAGCTCCCTTAAGACTTTAGTAATTATTCAATGTAAATAATCCGCCTAATTTGTTTTTGTGTTTCTTATTTCGATCTGGTATTGACTTTTTAAAACATAAATCATTCCTAAAATACGTCACGTGCCTTACAAACCAAATGAACTGTCTTTGTTATATTAATGAATGAATTTATGAAAATTGCTGTTTCAAATTCAGGGTTCGTATATTTGTAAGAGATTTAAGCTTCCCCCGAAAGGAAGATCTTTCTAGTTTTTGATACAACTATCAACATAGCAAATCTTATGGATACTTAATAAAATATTAAATATAAATATGCTTCTGTGGTTGTTCAATGACCGTTTATTTGACATTTAACAATTAAAAATTTGTATGCTTTATTTCTTCATCTTTTATTTATTTTTATTTTTTTTTGGTTAGAAATAAATTGTAACTTGCCTTTCAAATATATTACTGTGCCTTTTATTCACACAATTATTTGTCAAGGGGTAGTTAACAAATATCATATAAGCTGAAATTGAATGCAACTACACCATTGCCGATTTCCACAAGATTGACGATAAGATGAAATATCATAGCAAAGAACAAATCTTACATATCTGTGACACTTTCTTAATAACTAAAATTAGTTCTAGGTATACAGGGACATTCTAAAACACTCATTACATCAATTATATAATACGGTATAGATACTGAAAACTCTTGCAACTTTCTAATGGTTAATAATAATCGCTCTAAATGGAAAGGCATTATTTCTGAATAATTTAACTGAGACTGTATAATTTCTTTGAGAAATTTTCCATTTCTGTAGATATTAATATAAAGTGAGTGTGCACTACAAACACATCACGTAAAATGTTAAACGCATATTTGCAACTCCTTTTATAGTTGAGCATTCTCACACTATGTAATGGCTTCTCAAGATCATCTTTTTCTTGACTTGCGTCTTTCCTCGAGATATATGAAGCAAGGTCTCACGAGAAGGAAGTAAACTATCTCAGCGATGCTTAACAAACTCGCCCCAAGAAATAAGGAACATACACCAGCAACATTCACTGCAAAAGAAAGTCGTTTAAATTGTGTACATTCTTAAACACATTACATAGTAAAGTTGTCGTCAATAACATCAGCAGTATTATTCAAATGAAATTATAGAGCATTCGCAATATTTGTGTTGTTTTATGTGTAGTAGTGTTTGCGAAATTGTCTGTGTAGTATACATGTATTTTAATTTGTAATAATGCTGTTCAGAAAGTTATTTACGCAGAAATTTAATATTTGATACAAAACTCTATTATTCAATACACACGAATGATTTGGACCCCATTTGAGTGTCCAGTATTAATTTCCTATAACAAATAATCTTTAGTTGATTTATTTTACATTGTAATGCCTAGTATTATACACAGACTGATACGTTTTACTAATAATTGTCCAGTTTTAAACTTTTCTCGCTGCATACATTTGTATATTCATGATGGTTATATAAAGAATTATCTTATTGGCACATGTCTACTCTCACGAAACTTACAAGCTGGTCCAGATATTATAGTTACATTTAGCGATGCAATAAAAACAACAACCATATACCAAATACCTGGTAGATGACAGGAATATGGTCGACAAAATATTATCGTCAGTTAAAATTGCGTATTAAACAACCTCTGATAAATATGCCTATGTCATGCTGTACTCGGTAGATAGCACAGACATGACAAATTAAGAATTACGGTTTGTTGAACTTTGCAATGCAAAAAGAATAACGTGGCGGTATACTTCTAGAAAGTTTGTGCAGAAACGCTGAGAACAATATTTTCTACCGCAGTTTTAAGATTTGCTGCAAATCGAAATAAACTTTTAGCGAGGTCTTTAAAAGCAACATTCATGTGAACAAGGTCTCAACCATGTATTGTAGAGTAGAAGTTCGAGAAGCACAAAGGTGATTTCTCGTGGTGACTGATGTCCGTCACATCATCCTATGAGTACATCATACATTATAGGTCATATATATGAACCCTAGTCTGAATGAATCACAGCAGAGCCGAACATATTATTGCCTACAGGCATTTAATAGAAAGACTTTGATCGCCCTTAAAAATGTTACCAATATTTATTGACGATCTAGTCGATACTTGTAGTACCTTCTTAGCGCGGAAGATAACGACTCCCTATTCCCGTTTGTAAGGTAATAAAACGGACTTCATGTTTGTATTTATTAAAACTATAAATATTTATACCATATACAAAGCTAGTTGCTATACGTGCTTGCTAATCACAAATTTACTCAACAAGCATAGTTCAACCTTATAGATCGTGAAATAGTCTTTCACGTATCGAGATTATTTTCTTCGTGCGAAAATATACTATCCATATTTATACAATTGACTCGGTAAAATATATCAAAGTGAAATAACTCGTAAAATTATATTTAGTTGTCAAAATTAACACATAGTCGCTTTGGTTTTAAATATCATTTAATGAGAAATGCAGGATTATATCATTACAAGCCACGTAACCCATGAGTAACGTTTATACAACCAGATAATAATTTGAAAACTCTTTTAAGATATACACAAACCAGCAAGAAGAGGTACCTAGGCAATTAACTTATTGCTACACATTTTATGCAAAACATTTTCTGATAATACAGGTCATGAAATAAAACTACGATAATAATATAAACGAAATTAAATCGTAGCAGTAATTCCTAATAAATTAATAGTTTGTCAAGAAATTAATATTAATATCTGTACAATGTTCAAAAATATGTCTTAATTCATCTCTAATACTACAGGGTAATCATAAAAACACCCTGCCATTTTCGACAGTTAGGAATAGAAAAGTATACAGAAAACGTTGCTTACATTTATTCCTTAAAGTAATTTCCATCAGTATCCAAAACCGCTCACCAACGCTCGTGCAGCTGTCCAATGCCCTAGATGTAAAACAGGCTGGTCTTGCACGCAAATGTCGACCGAGAGTTTCTCTCGTAAGTCTGACTGATTTGCGAAGAAATTGTTATGAGAGTGATTGTCCAGCGATTAGATCAAGTGTGAATATGCTAGAGAAAAGTAGATAGAAGTACGTATGGCGCAGTGTATCCCTCTTAAGTCTCTGTATGGTATCCTTGGATACCCACGGCCAGAACTGTCGTCAAGAAACATTGCATCTTTACTATTCATTAATGATCGCTCCTGCTGCATGTGCCTGTTCCAAGCGTTCAAAATGCTGCGAGTACAGGTACGCAGTTCTGGTTTGGCTTGTACGTAGCAGCTCGTGGTATAAAAATTGGTGACTATTCCACTGTAAATAGAGTATTATCTTTCGTAGATCTAAAACTGGTATTGTTGAGTGAGATTAACCAAAATATTTTCTTCTGTGCCTGTTGCGGTGCCGAAAACGAAGTCACCCGTGTATCCTTGTTGGCTCCCGACAGTGTACAGAGCTCAAATTGTTCATCTTCTGTATGTAATACAATTGCAATTTGAGCGTTCTATTCGATTCAGGTCACTAACAGTTTGCCTTCTGCCATAATCTGTTACCCATTCAGAACTTCGTCTTCCAGTGCCTGTGGACACCCGATGAGAGCTTTAGTACACAGGGACTTATCTCACGACATGAATTTCTTAAACAAATGACTGTCGATGCATTCAATTACAGCAATATACTCTAAGCCTAAGCTTCTTAGGAAACTTTCTTCAGCTATGGACAAGCCCACCTTACAATCGGCAGACAACTGTAAAGGAGCTACTTCGACACTCCATTTGTCTTCAACACCACTAGAGCTATGGCGGATGTGAGTGCGCGTTGGTCATGGAGGCTGTTAACACTACCAGGACCACCCCAATTCCTTATCTAGTACCTAACCACTTATTTCCGTATCAGAAATCGAG
This sequence comes from Lepisma saccharinum, assembly GCA_022664845.1. NCBI lineage: Eukaryota > Metazoa > Arthropoda > Insecta > Zygentoma > Lepismatidae > Lepisma > Lepisma saccharinum. The sequence continues at coordinate 9,653 of JAGDQP010051557.1, read as the reverse complement.
TTTTTCCACGTTCTTACAATAATGGCAAGATCGTTTTTGTTGCCTTGCATGTATTACGTATACTGGCTTCTTTTCATTGCTGTATACTGCAGACAAAACTTTTTGTATCTCAAATTAAATTAAGATAATCAAACTATTGTGTCAAGGCGCATGCAGGAATTTACAACCCTACACTGCAAAAAATAGTTGTGTTAATTCAACACAATGCGGTGCCTAAGCATTGTGACTACAACTTTCTTTGTATTAAATCAACACAACACACGGTGTTGATTTCGGTAGTGTGAAAGAAAAGTTACGGCTGCAATGAGATTTGAACACGAGTTGCTCTGTTAGAAGTCGAGCGTCTTACCGACTTGGCTAAATCGTCAGACAGAAAAGGCACTAGTTGTGAACGGTATTTACTGAACAACATTTGAATTAAACGATTACACTATAGATTTAAACAATGTATGGGATCAAATATATGTGCCTGAACCCCCGAAACAAACTAAGTTACTTGAACGACTTATCCCACGGTTTAATAACTTTATATTTGTCAATTGAGAACCAGAAGTCCCATTCATTGCGAATACTCTATTTCTATGAAAGCAAGCAAGATGGCGACAGCCAAACACTTGAGCAGTATTACTGCTTTCTTGTAGTAACAATATGTCAAATGCTGGGCTCGCTTTCATAGAAATGGAACACATTGTCAGTAAATGGGGATTGTGATCCCTAATTCACCAATGGATTTTTTGTGGGGGTTCAGCAATATTTTTTTTAACCTCTATATTGTTCCAATCAAGTGCTCTTTCCGTCTGACGATTTAGCGAAGTCGGTAAGACGCTCGACCTCTAACTGAGGAAACCATGTTGAAATCTAGCTGCAGCCGTAACTTTTTTTCTCCAAGTACCGAAATCACACACTGGGTCTTGTGTTGATTTAACACACAAAAGTGGTAGTCACGCTGGGACACCGCATCGTGTTGATTAAGACAGCTATTTTTGCTGTGTATTTACGAATAAATTAATTGCGTATATAATATTACTACCACCACTACTACTACTACTACCACCACCACCATCACCACCACTACTAATAATAATAATAATAATAATAAACTAACCAAATCTATCCAACATTCCTCGAAGGACTACCAGTTTTCTTCTGTACTGAGAGAGCTGCAACTGAGAAACAATCTTCATGATTTCTTTGTTAGGAACAGTGTCACTGAAACAAGAGAATTATTTGTTGATTTGGAGTAAGTCATAGATACTTAAATCATTTCAACAAAACAATACGTTTACTCTGCTAACAAGTATCACACAATGTCAACTGATAGCTGAGACAGCTGCAATCCAAAGGAGCCATCAAACCACAAGATACAACGTATTTTAGTGTATTAAATCCATGGGAGTAAATGGAAGAGTTACACTTTAAAATGAATATTGCAAATAATCACATTTCCTATACATCCCTGCTTTCTTTCCAGTACTTTTCCATAGTATTATATAAATTAAAGTTCACACAAGCTCCTTTGTTACTTATTCCTATGTTTGAGGATACACATTTGAAGTATTAATGTTCAAACATACTTGAATCTATGTGTATGTAATATTATCGTTAACATTCTGTCCTACAATCTAGATTATGTTCATTGTAAAATGGGCATGAAGATCAACTGAGAAGTTCTGTTATAGAGCCGTAGAGCGTGTAGTAGTAATAATGTCAATCCAAAGGAATATATCGCTGTTCTTGTGTTAAAATAATGAAATAAAATCACTGAATATAATTTAGTACATCTTTATATACGATAATTCAACCTGCAACAGTACTATACTCTATAAAATATCAAATTCGTAGTTGATTAATAAATGTGTTTGCGGTAAGGTAATTATACGGGTAGTAGAAAATATGTTTGAGAAATTATCTTTCGTGCAGCATGTTTCTGATTTGGAAACTTAAATGCCAGACAATATAATTATCAATTTGAGGAGTCAGTTTCATTTTCTGATTTTCCCAACTGGATAACAAATGTGTTACACTTTACAGTGTACGCACATTTACGTGCATAAATCACTTAATGAATGTATTACTAATTTATTCGTATGTAAGAACAATACTATTCTGAGCTTTTCTAAACTAAACATATTATAGATCAGGGAAGAAAATTTTATGAAATTATATTTAATATGCTTTATGTTACTTCTACATGAAAACAAACTCCGCCATTAAACATTTTGTGACTGATAACGTATTCCAGAAGCAATTTAATACTACGGGCAGCTGTATGTATGAATGTATATAAGAATTACCCGACTTATTAACGAAATTGCTTGCGAAGGGTCTGGCATAAGACGAAAGAAAATCGATTTTTATCCTGACTTTTCTTTCTTAAGCAAGGCTTTTCATCTAGAAATATTTTTTCACTAACACAGAACTTTCTCTCTCTGTCTCTCTCTCTGTCTCTCTCTCTCTGTCTGTCTCTCTCTCTCTTTCCTTCTTTCTTTCTCTCTCTCTCTCTAACTCTTTCTCTCTCTCTATCCCTTTCTCTCTGCATTCGATAATAAGATCAGGAACTTAAATAAGAAACTTTAAGAAATCTGCCGCTAGAATTAATCCGAACAGCAAGCGCGCGCGACTAACGCTCTGACGAGATCAACACGCAACAGAGAACCCGATAGGTGATCATGGGATAACATAATCCATGCTCCTCTCAACAGGATCCAATTGGTTCTGGGTCTTTTCAGGTAGCATCCGCAACGGACGATGTGAAGCTCGATCCTTTTATTGTTTTCTGACAATACATGACATAGAACAAACTTATTGACACAGGTATACACATTTTGAGCAAAAGTATCAGATTGTCTACATGACAAATACGTCGATTCATAGAATTCACAACAACAATGTTGTCGGGCATAATTAGCACTTGTTTAGGAACATAAGAAGCGCCACCACAGCTGCAGCAAGAAACGTGGTGACAAAGATAAGGTATGCTTGAGAGAAGATATCCACAAAAAGTTCGGTACCATCTTCCAACACAACTGCAATTGATATAGGGATGCAATCCACAAACACAGTAGTACGGACCAAATCGGGTTGAAACAAAACTTAAGGCACTGATAAAAATTTCTTAAGTTTAAGTATTGTCCACTGAGGAAGGATATTTTCGGTCAGAGCAGACACTAGCTCAACGATATTCACGGATCTGCCTAACTGATGTAACCAGAGATGACTGTTCGAAGACGGAAAGAGGTTATCAAAAACAGCGATGGAGCAAATCTCAAATTATGAAGATACTTAGGTAAATAGACCCTGACATAGCTATTGTTAACACTTTAACTTCCATGTAACCGAATTCCCTGATAGGCACTAATACACTTTTCTTAATGCTAACTGCAAATGTAGTGTTGCATAGTAGACACGGTTCGGACACACATCGGCATTCGGACAAGAACTGCAGTGGATATATTCAACAAAACCAAAAAGCTACTGGTATTACAGGTTCATATAGCAACCTATAAAATGTCAAAATTTTGAAAACTTGTATTTCGAAAACAATTAAAACGACAAACGCGGTATTGCATTCAACATTTGTAGCTAAATTGATTTTAAATAAAACGCATGCGAACACTTTTGTCTGTAAACTCTACAATTGGGGATATAATACCAGTAAGTAATTTTTAAAAGAGTCGAAAATTTTAATAAGGTCAAAATGTTGAAAGGGTGTGTCTCGAAAATTATGAAAGTTACAAAAGCGTTGTTGGGCTCAGATTGTAGAAAAATAAATGGCAAATAAGGTATTTTAATATTTGTTGTTCTAAATTCTACCATTACGGATACAATGAACGATTTTTGAAGAAAAGTTATAAACCTTTGAATAAATTAAATATAGCCTCATATTTCAGGATGGAGGACCTGAAAATCGGACACCTCCCTAACAATTGATGGTACTGAGGTTATAGAGGAACTATGCAAAATATGTCGCTTTAATTTAAAATGTCACAATTCTTTCTAATATTTGCTCTGAGCAACCACATTATAAGCCCTCTCTTTTTGTAGACTATTTCAACGCCTTCTATTTTAATAGCATATTATCTGTTCATGAGTTAAGATGTGCAAATTGGTATTCTGTTAACACTTAGAATCCTTTAACGCAGTCCCTTCGTTAGCTTTTCTCTTCACACTCAGTCTCATGTTCTTTCTTTCTCATTGACTTGTATTCAATTGTTTGCTCCATCCTCATTGTAAGGTCCATTTGATCCGTAGGACGTATTTCATTTATTATTACGTGGAATGTCCGAAGCAATTTTCTGTTACTCCTACTACGAAAAATAAGCTTTACCGTGTTTGATCTGGAAGAGGTTTGCAAAATGTTATGTATATGTTTAAATGCAGTTTGGTATTGATTATTAGATTACTGCTTTCGTACTAGGGTAGCTAGCATTGCATCTCATGTATGTTGTATATCACCGTTAGTCAGGATATAGTTCAAGGTTTAAAGATATAAAATTTTAGCTTAGAAAATGATATATTTAATATTCTTGTTAGGTTTAGTTTTAATATAATTTTGAAGGTTTTAAATTTTCTGTTTAAGATATGATCCAGTTCATGTTATATTACTTCAATGGGGACGCTAACCTAAAACATAGTTGCAAACACATTTCACTTAAAACCATGTTCCCTTCATTAGATTCAAAGCTATTGTATCATTTATCCAGTTACCTTTAATTTTTACTATCGGTATTCGGTCAATTTACATAATAATTTCAGTTTGTCTATCGTTTCGACATAATCTCGTTGCTGAGAATCTGATCCACTGCTAATAAAATTCTATTTTTTCGTGAGCTAAATAAAAATTCATTATGTCCACCCTACATTAACATCAACATTTACCAACATATTTTAGATTATCTTCATTATTTCTGGATTATCCACATTATATCATTATAACTAAAATTATTATAATTTTATCTGGCTGACCTTTGAAACAGTTCTAATCGAACTCCTAACAGTTATTGATAACGTTAAAGTCAGGAAGATGCAACATTTCTGAGGGCAACGTCTCAGAAATACATATTTAACTCCCTTATACATTCATTTGGATCATAATTATACTTGGTCCGTTACAGTATTCCTTGTAGCTAGTTGATATTACGGCACTAAGTAAACCTTCAAGGTTAGATTTTTATGCAGTCGATACTCAATTAATGATTACAGGGTTACCTGGTCGTATTCAAAATAAAGTTAATCTTTTAAATTATGATCATCGATCGATTGGCAAATGATGGAAACAAAACCGTTTATTAATTATTCCTAACAAATTCCTAACAGTGTACTACACTGTAATTGGTACTTGAAATTATCTAAAAACTCACAATAAATGATATATCAATATTTTCGTGTTTTTATATCAATTTCTAAACTTCTGACACATATTAGACCTAATACCGACGACACCCTCAATTGGAATACCCACACAAAAAAATCTGTACCGAAAGTATGTACATAAATATGTGTTTGTATCAACTAAGGTATTACTTCACTTATAACACATCTTGTGTTCACTCTTCTTCTGCGACACTTTAATTATTGCGATGCAGTTTACGATTTGCTCTTATCAGTCAATAATATACGTGCGATTCAAAGTGTGCAAAATGCAGCTCTTCGGTTTCCATATAGAATTAAGAAACCTGAACATGTACTATGCCATCTAAACACTGCGAATCTGTTCATATACTTGCATTTATGCTGTTTGCTTCATACAATAACAAAGAACAAGTCGCATGACTATCTATTTAATAAACTAGATACTCGGTCAATTTACCATTCATAATTTCATCCATAAATTCTAATTTGTTAGATATTCCCCGTTATCGTTTATTTAAGTCTGCTGGTGTTTAATCTGTTTCTCTGTCCAAAGCGTGGAGCTCGTTGCCAAATCAAATAGTTCAATGGAACGCCTTCAATAAATTTAAATCAGATTAGGTGAGGTATTTGTTCCAGAAGCCAAACTTAATAAACTGTACTTATGACTCTATTAAAAATAGCAAGAAACTTTAGATTTCTTACATTTTCTCCTTTACCTATTTTCAAATGTAATATTGTTTTAATGTAATATTTTCAAATGTATAATTGTTTGCTTTTTTAATTGATCTGGGTAATTGTATAATACTACCATACGTTAATAACCGTAATAGAAGCTGTATAATATATTTCGGTGTTTTCTGTTCTTTTTTTTTTCTTTTTATTAATTCCAAGTTTGTGTAATGTCGAGTGTAATTACCTACCTAAATCATTACTTTGTGGTATACTATGCAATATAGTTTACTGTTTTTCCTATATTATTGTAACCTCTACTATATTTTATATTGTTTCTTATAGTTTTTATTTGGGTTAAGTGGAAGAGCAGCGTATACTGGACTTCACTCATCAATAAAGAAACATTCAATTTAAATCAACTCATTCAACATATATTAAATATGCTATTCGGTCTAAATAAGACTATTTAATTAAATAGTACTACTTACTGAACAGCGGCCAGACTCAATTACATCTTGTCTTTAGTACTGAAGCTGTCAAGAGTAATACAAGGTGTAACTTCACATTGTGTATTAAGATCCGCTGGCGTTGGCAGTTAGTCATTTTTGGAAGCAGAACGAGTAACTGATGCATTTCGAGACTATATTACATAAATGCGACAGCACTATGAATTTCATTTTGCATTAGATATGCTTGCAATATTAGGTTTACATGGCTTGAGTTCAAGCGACTCTATAAGTTAGCGGAGTAAAGTAAGTAGAAGCATCAGCAACCTTGTATGTTAGTAATTAGGGTACTTCTGCACTTCAAGTCTTAACAGACGTTCCACAGGTAAATGCCGCAAGGAAAGTTCACTTAATGCTATACCGATATTTGGACAATTCTCTCCAGAAACTGATATTCATATGACAAGGTATATTTATTTGTACTAAGGATGATAACATAAGTTTATTCTTCCAAATCTAAGTGATGTGTTGAAATACGTAATTCAAGCCGCTTATTGAAGCAGAACATGCTTTGGGGAGGGGAAGTTTCAATATAAACATCCTTATATGTTAAAATTATTGTAAAGTAATTGCATCCTTGTGTCCGCTTCCGAACTTATACGACGATACAATGTATAAACGATTCCCTACTGATACACAGCTCGCCAGCCAGTTGACCGAGTGGTCTGCGGTGATAGGCCAGCGCATCGAAGGTCCCGGGTTCGAGTCCCGGCAGGGGCATGGGCGCGGATTTTAATAGTTAAAGGCGAATTGTGATGGGCCGAAGCCCACAGTTACTAGACTGGTCTATATATAATAATGTTTACCAAAGTTTTTATAATACTCAACTCATCACCTTAAAATATGAACATGCCATTTTGTCCAACTGATCTACTAGATTATATCATGATATAATTGTTGTTTTTTTTATGCAGAAACTTGACGTGAGTGAGCAAGTAGATATTCTATATGCTGACATTACGAAAGGATTTTTGTACCGTTAAGAACATTTTTTTTTGGTTGAGCTAGCCTACAAAAAGCTAACAAAACCTTGCATAGAACCTTATAAATTACTAATGAATAAGGAAAGAACGCTATGTTACATGCAACTGTAATTAGGGATTATTTCGTGATAACTTAATGTGCTTCTCAGCGATCTAACTTAGGTCCACTTATGTTTCGAATACACATAAAACCCGTTTAAAATCTTCTCAAATTACTCATTCTTAATGAAAAACGATATATATGTACTCTGTTAACGTTGTCCGAACAACAAGAAAAAATAAATAACATTGTATATTGAGGTGTAAAAGATAATTTATTATTAAAATCAGCATATATTATTTTGTAAGACAATAAGGCAAAACCGTCTTCCCTATACGTATAAGATTGAATGTGAAGCTATCAATAGTCTGAGGATATTGAAAGTTCTTATGATTTAGAAATATGTATGATTCAGAAATAACATTTAGGATACACCGTTCACTAAAATAACAAACATGTGTTTTATATAATAGTGTTCGGAACCCTAATTCAATTTTCACGGTTTATAATTAATAAGTTCGATATAAAACGATATACGCATTTTACTATGAACTCGAAGTCTAGAAACGGATAAGCATAAAGGTGAATAAATACAATTCGAATAACATCTAGTTCTGGCTTTTAGAAATAAAATCTTCTGCGCAAATTTTAATGATTTGCAATAAATTTGAACTTTTTGTCTTCTCACGAGATGAAAGTGAAAGAATTTTCGATCAAATACAGATTTTTCTGGAGAAGAGATGCCATATATACCACTCTTCTGTATTTCATATAGTGACCAATATATTGTAATTCATGAAGAACAAAGTAACAGATTTCTCGACCCTTGGAAACGACTCCAGTACAGTACATCAGGAATCTGTAACTGGATAAAATAGAGATCACGCACCAAAATTAATTGTTTGCACTACAAAAGATGCAAAGTGTTCGAAAAAACTTAAAAAGCTTGAAATGTATTTAAAAGTTAGAACCTTTCTTGGAAACTTTGCGTTTGTGAGTGGATGGTGACCATCTTTCCTTATATAATCTTCCCATGGCAGCGATTTCTTGGTGAAATCCCTTACTATGTTCCTCACTCACAATTCCTAGATTAGCTGAAATAATCCAAATGAGAATGCAAAAAATATAGTTTGACCGACATTTTACACATAAATAGCCTTGTAACTGTCCGGAATGTGTTCCGTCATTTCCGTGTAATTGTCAGTACTGACGTTTACCAAGAAATTGTAGCACACATCTTTAAAGGCAAACCGAGTTAACCTGTCAGTATGTCAGCAACTCATCAAAGGTAGTGCCTTTGTTGTCTGTGTAGCAGGTATTTTTTCTTCAAATGAGATCCAAGTAATTCAACTGGCCGTTTTGAAACATTTAGATCTCTTACAAGATCGTTCAATTCTGTCTGAGAGAGTGGTTGTGATGTAGAAGGCGCGTAATCAAGATCTTCGCGAGATGTTGGTGTGTAACTGCTATATTCTGTTTCATCTTCCAGTGTCCATACACTGGCGATTTTGGAACTTGGAGAGACTCTGAATACGGAAGTGGGTACATTGCAGATTTCAAATTTGGATTTGAATCTTTGTGTTTGAATTTAATTGAGATTTCTCTTACTTCCGTTAAACAAATATAGCAATATATTATGTGGTAGGGCATGGCAAATGGAATAGTTGGGTGAGTTCCATGCAACCAAACTCTTAAACAGCGCAAGCAATAGTAGCCCCACACTTACTCTCATCTAAGTTTGATTCAAAATAATACTCGTGCGCCTTGTTGATAAGGGAATATAAGGAATGTTGTGGTACTATGTTGAAAACTCACTGCTCACATAATACAAGAAATTGGGTGATTAACACAGTTTTTAAACATCGCTTAGAACACACGAGTACGCACAAACAGTATCATCACATAAGGGAATTTGCACCACACAAACTGGACGACCAAATTTTGGGTGATCGCATTAGTGACCGACCGCAAATTTGGGTGATCGCAAATAAGTACAGCTCCACGATGTCTCCACCATGTGCTATCTACCCCTTCCTTTTATACCCCTCTGAAATGCCAATAACGATAGCCCAAGAAAAATGCTGTGATATGTGCCACGAA
>JAGDQP010051556.1:3140-13988 GCA_022664845.1 Lepisma saccharinum | reverse complement strand
ACGACCCTAGCAGATGAACATAAATTACGTGTTTTTGAAAATAAGGTTTTGAGAAAGATATATGGGCCGAAACGGGACGAGATGACTGGAGAGTGGAGGAGACTGCATAATGAAGAACTCCACGGACTGTATGATTCACCAGATGTAAAAATAATGAAATCGAGACGACTAAGGTGGGCACTGCATGTAGCTCGGATGGGGAAAAAACGAAGATTATATTCTATCCTGGTTGGAAGGCCCGATGGAAAGAGACCATTGGGAAGACCGAGACGTCGTTGGCAGGACAATATTAGAATAGATCTTCGAGAAGTAGGTGTTCGTGATGAAAACTGGCTTGATACTGCCCAGGATAGAATCCAATGGCGAACGTTTGTTACTGCGGCGATGAACTCGCGAGTTCCATAAGCCATAGAGTTAGTTAGTTAGTTAGTTAGTTAGTTATAGTTGTTGTTATCCGTTCGTAGCTGGGCGATTAAGCAGTAGAATAGAAAAGCGCTTCAGGCCGTGTATTCACACGAAACTTCTTCAGTTAGCACCACTGCACTCACCATTCGACTGGCGTGTTCGTGTTTGTTGATATGTTAGTTCGCGGTTCGACCACCTGCATTCGGAACTGAAAAGAGTTATACAGTGAAACACAATGTACTAGTAAAAGCAAACATATATCTCCGACCTTGAATAGAAGCAAGTTATTTCCCGGAAATTTGAGCTATAAATAATTGTTGATCTTTGTGAACGGTAGTTATGATAAAAAAATAAATATCTTTCTTGAATGATAGCATAATTAGAAATTAACATATTGTATACGGGATGAGAGCATATTTCGGTAAGAATTAATAGTTTTTATCAGTTTACTGTAAAGATCTCTTCGAAGTTAGATTATCTCTAGGAACTTAAGTTCTTCCCATAATTCAAAATATTTCTTCAGTCCATATGTCCTTAGTTAAATCCTTGTGTTTGTCAGAGTGAAGATATAGGAAGCATAGCAATGTGACAATGAAAGCATAAATAATCCCACGATTTTCCTCGTACGGTTGCAGGAAAACAAAGCAATAGTAAATTAAGATGAATATCTGAGAACTTCAACTGCAATCCTGATGATTACATTGATTATCTGGAGCGTAAAACAATCAATACTTACTGTCTGAAAAAAAAATGACATGTTGAAAAAAAAATGAAAAAGAACGATGTTTTTGTATTTTTGAAAAAAAAAATGCAAAAAAAAAAACGTTTTTTTACAACATTAGTCCCTGGGCGACCACTAGGTTTTGTGTTAACACAGAATATCGTCGATTCAACATGGTGGTTGTACTAGTATGACACCCTCCATTGTGTCGAATCAACATTGACAACAAATCCATTGTATTGAATCACCGAAATCAACACCGTTTGTTATGTTGATTTAACATTAGAAAAACGTGGTGGTCGTCCTGGGCCGAAAAGCATTGAATTAACACAGACATTTTTTGCAGTGTAGCCTCAACTTAAAGATTCCTAAATTCTCAGCGTATACCCTCACATGTGAAAATTCTGGGACTGCAGCACTGACTATATTGTTATCACTAATATGGTATTTTCTTGTTCTAATTATTTCCTAGTATTGGCATAACACTTCCTTTTCAACTACGTGTGCACATTTCATATGAATTTTCAACTACGATCGAACCCACGACCTCCCGAATGCTACGTCAACGCTCTACCACTGAGCTAGGCGGCACGGGGCTTGTTTTATTGTAAGGTGAGTTTAACGCGTGTTTCAATTGGATATTCACCTAAAATCGCAAACAACGTAAGCTTTCATGGAAATCAGCCCTTATGATAACAATTTGAAAAATTGACCAGATAAGATCACAGTGATGTGAATACTATCAGCAATTTGTATTAATTTAGTCGGCTCTGTTTATTGATACGGGACATTGTGTTAGTCCGTTCTTCTCTATCATAGAGGTCTTGTGTGGACAAATTTATCAATGCCTTTCTTCAACTTCAGAAGAAATGCTGCAGCCCAGACAATGAATGTATTTGCTGGCTCTTGTAACCCTTTCTACAAGGTTCTGACCATGAAGTTAGGAATATAAATAGAGGGAACCTTAGGCTGTTTTGTTGGAGAGGGGAATGAAGCCAAGAGACGGAAGGGACGAGGCATTTCGACCATATTAACTGGCCCCATATTTAGAGACCCTCTTTTCCGAGTATTGCCTCTCTGAGGTGCACTCAACATCGTATTGAAAAAGGCAATCCTCACATTACTCGGTATAGAGGGACTCTAATGGGGCCACACAAGATGGCTGCTGATGAACCGGAATTTGGTTTCATGTAACGTCATATATATTCTCTCTATTTTCTTCCTAACTCTATGGTTCTGACACATTTTCGACCATCTCTCTGTCGGATTCCAGTCATTGACTTCTATTTAAAAGCGATACAGGACTGATCGGAGACATTCGAAATTTAATGAATATGTGAAACCAAGCAACGGAGAGAACAGTTAATTTAAATTTTGCACTTCCAGTCTAAACCAATATGAACCAAATTTTCAGTTCTAACCAATGTCCTCTATCTAAAAACGACACTCGACTGACTGCGGCAATTGAAAATTTCATAAATATATGAAACCAGGTACGAAGAGTCTTCGCTTTTTGATTTATGTCTTAATTGTTGCAAAAAGAAAAAAAAAATATTATTTGCAGTATTTTCAATTATATGCAGAGTAGGGAAACTCTTCTATATGAATAGCTCAGTAATTAAAAAACGGGCCACACAATGATAAGAGGCGTATGAAACTCAGTTAGAACTGAAAATTTGGTCCACATTGGATTAGACTGGAAGTGGACAAACGAGCTCAAATATTTGCTCTGGCGTTTATCTTTCGACAATAAGCAGGTACTCCAGTATCGTTACATAGAGCTCGATGATTCTAACTCGGGTTTTCACTCTTGTTATCTTTGTGCGGCCTGTCTGTCTTTATATTTATCACTGAATACTTGAAAAAAGAAAGAAAGAAAAAGAAACATAAACGTAAATAATATTCAGAGCATGTTCAATTATATGCAGAGTCCGGCACGTGCATAACTGAAGCATTAAGACATAAGAAAACGGCACAGCAAATATAAACTTAAAAACCTGAATTAGAAATGAAAATTCCATCCGTATTGGTTTAAGGCTGCTTTTCTTGTAAGCGTGCGTTGCTGGCGATTTGGGAGAGTAGCCAATTGAAACACGTGTTTCATTGCGGGTTTTATTATAAGGTAAGTGTAACACGTGTTTCAATTGGCTATTCACCCAAAGCGCAAGCAACGCATGCTTTCATGAAAATCTGATCTAACACGTGTTTCAATTAACTACTCACCCAAATCGAAAGCAACGCACGCTTGCAAGAAAAGCAGTCTTTAGGGCTGATTTCATGAAAACTTGCGTTGCTTGCGAGTTGTATGAATAGCCAATTGAAATGCGTGGTTACACGTAGAACACGCAATACGGGGCCCTAAAACACGTGTTTCAATTGTCTTTTCACTTTAATCTCAAGCAACGCAAGTGTTCATGAAAATCAGGCCTTAGGCTGGACGATCGAGGTTAATTATTTGCTCTGAAACCTATCTTTCGACATAGCTGATCACTCCACTTTGATTACATAGAGCTCAATGGGTTCTAGTGTATATTAAGAAAATTTAGGTGAACTCATAAGACTTTAGGATACGTGCTTTTGTTTAGTCGAGCCAGTGCATCTTGAACCTGCCAACAAGCACAGGAAAACAAATATTTGTACATAAAACGTAATTTTCTTAAAATCATAAACACTGCAGCTTAGCAAACAAATACCCAACTCTTCTTGTAAATTTACTTTTTTGTTTGTTTGTTTACCGTATAGCCGTGACTACTTACAACAGAATATAAACAACAAACTTAGAAGAAAAGAATACATTTGAAGTGTTGTGTCTGCTGGATACAAGACGTAATGCTAAGTAGCGAAAGTTTAGTATGGAGCGTTAATTTTGCTACTACTTTGTTACTAATTAACGTCAATTAGTCTTGTTAAGTAGTGATAACAGCGTTCTTCACAACGTTTGCTATTTGTGGTAGAAACAAGGTCAATTTAATTGTGCTTTGGGATTACATTCAAGAAGAAATAGAGGATAAAATTGCAGTATTTATACATATATTTTGGACACATACCATTACACGCATTAATATATATTAGAGACAAAGGGATAAGAGCCAAAACATGTGGCTTGACCAACACGGAAGAATTAGGACAACGTCACAAGCTCTTTTGTGAGGGCCTACTGACCAGTCCTGTTGATTGCACATCAAATGACAAGTTGTTATATTACAGGTTAGTATTAGTGTTGTCTGTCTCAAGAGCGCGACAATCCTGATATTAACTTTGAGTAAATAAGAATAATTTCAAGTACCTTTTGTTTACAAGGTGGAAGGCAATATTCATTTGATGGTTGAAATTCACTTACGGACTAATAAATGAAACACTTTTCATTTTGCTCAAAATCAATATCAGGATTGCCACGCTCTTGGGATAGGCGTCATTAAGATTATTAACTTGCAATGTATTGTGCAGCATGCTCCAGGGAACTATTGAAAATAGGAATTTGAATTGCATGATGAGACTCATTCAATCTTAAACATAACGCATCTGATTTTATATGTATATGCAAATTTTTATTCAGCTATACGTAATGATACTGGAATGCTCGATTAATCGAAAGATAGACACCAGAGCAAACATTTCACCTGGTGCGTCTACTTTCCGTTTGATCCAAAATGGATCAAAGTTTCAGTTCTAAATCATTTTTAACATTTGTTATCGACATGCGGCCCATTTTTTTATTTTTCTTAATTCTTGAGTTATGCAAATAATCCCCATGAGCAAAATGTGCCATTTTGAGGTGGCCCGATGTCCGGATTAGTGTCGGTTGCTGTCAAGGAGGTGGCTAAAAGTTGACTTGACGGTAGAGCCTGCCAAGTCGTCATTTCAGCGGCAACAGGACGTCGGCCCAACGCACGGATTTAAGGTGGCTGCCGACTTGGCGCGATATGGCAAGTGGGCCATTGTTGGCTCATAGGAGATGTTTAACTGGACTGCAACATGCCAGCTTGCATGAGGTGGACCGACTGCTAAACCTACTCATTTGCCAACGTAGACATGTACTACCACCTTACCACATTTCCATCTATCAGTAATGTTGTCAATTACTACACGAGGCAGGATGACAGAGAAGAAAACACAAGTGAGTCTTCAGTTTTAATACCAGTATCGAATTCAAGCCTATACGATTTCCTTTACTTCATAAACAGTCTTTGTAACATAAAGGAATTTAAAAAATGTGAGTCGTTCACAACACGCCTGGGCAGGGTAGTGGTTAGAGTGACGGACAATAAATAGACAGAAAGAATCTAGGTTCGAATCTGGCTAATCTATAGACTATTGGAAAACATACAAAATGATTAATATGTCTTCATGAAGGCATTGGACAAAATACAACTAAATATATATATATATATATATATATATATATATATATAGGCAATAACCATCCATCAACAGGGTCAATTCTCTATTTTCACCAACTGAGAAACATTCTGTTTTCGTCGTTAATTCGATGGATGGAAGTTGAGGATTTGGTGGCTTGACGTCGGCCCGCTCTGGCAGGCAGAACGTCGGGTTTTGTCCAGTATGCGGTCATTGGGCCAACGTCTGCACTGATTTTGCCGCCAAAGGCCGACATTGGCCAACCGATATTTTGCTCATAGGGAAAAGTACACTTTGTAAATAATATTTACGTTATTTGCAATGTACCGTACAGCTATAACAGACGTAGAAAACTGAGTTAGAACTGAAATTTTGGTCCATATTGGATTAGATTGGAGATAGACGATAAAAAATAACTGTCCCCTTCGCTCCCTGGGTTCATATACTCATTACATTGTTAACGGCAACGTGCACTCCAGTTGTCAATGGCAATTTTTTACTGGCTCAGGGCGAGGAGAACAGACGTAAGAACCGTTAGATGTTCAAAGCTCCGTGTGTGACTGCAAATATGGACAACAATTACGCATATTCCCAAATTTATTTAAGCAATCAACTTTAAACTTTGTGAGACGCCATTTGCTCGCGATACACAAAATGATATCATCTTTTTCCTCTATGGCATTGTTGGAATAAGAGGATAGGCTAAAGCTATATTTTCATCGATGCATGATTGAATCAAAAAGACTTGAGCATCGATCAGTGCATTAGTTATTCCTGAAGTTGATTCGTATTTAACCCACAAAAGGAAGAAAAAAATGTGCCTACATCATGTTAAGTATGCAGAGTAAAGTTGAAATGTTAGGATTCAAAAATTTGAACGATCGCCTTATCCTCCTTTCCTAGCTCCTTGGCGTGCATGGTGGCTCATAGGCCGCCTTTTCATGTATGCGTTAGTCGCGAGCTTCGGTTGCGATTTGTTTTAGTAGCTAAATGAAGCATGTGTTTAAATACCGTATGGGTCCGAAAATAAGTTGTACCCTTAAGATTCGATGGGGAAATAAGAAGAGACAATAAACAGAGAGAACTAGGAAAGAAAAATTACTATACAGAAATAGGCCTATTTTCTTGCGAGAACTGTATCAATCATTATAAAGTTCAGTGCTAACAAGCAAACATTTTTCTTAACATAAGGTAGAGTATACCGTCACCTTACACATGTCCATTGTGTTACTCACTGTTGTCATTCCTGACTTCACTACTTCTTCACTCTCAATTCTCCTAACTCTCCTCCAAGGATGTTTTAATAGAGGATTTGCTTATAGCTATCTCATTCCCAACGACAAGAGTGAAGCCAAAAAACAACTGAGCATCGACTAAGGCGACGCACCTGATTAGTTAGTTAGCAGACAACTACAGAGCTTGCCGCCATCTTTGTTAGCCAAAAACCATGTTTTTGATTTCAGAAAGTAGGCTAACTGGGCGGAACTTAGCTGTGACGTTTGGCTTCATGTCCTTGACGAAATCGCATATCCTTTATTAGAACATCCTAACTCTCCTCCCATAGTCGTCGCCTTCGTTACCATTTACAACATTCGACACAGCATTTTTGAATCCATCAGTTGCTAATGGATTCTGATGATATTGTGTACTATGAAGAAAGAATTCATTAGCACACAAGAGTGACTGATGGTTTAACCTTACCAGTCGCGCGATGCGAGGGCATGATCCCTTTCCGAAACCATGAAGCGCCTGTAGTGTTAAAGGCATGCTTCCGGTATTATGACGAGGTCTGTCTTTTGTAGAGCAAGTTTATTCTTCACTTCATGTGTTTTTATGTCCAAAACCAGCATGGTTCTCTTTAGCGAACAGTGAAAAATAAACTGGCTTCGTTTACAGACGCTAGATGTATTGGTACCTTATTTAAAAATGAGAAATAAGCTCCATTTTAAAACATTATGCACTATGATGAAATGTTGGCAAAGTCAAGGTAGCGAATATAAGCCGCAAACTATCTTTTAGAAGTTTATATCTGGATAAGAAGTTCGGCTTATTTTCGGGCCAATATGGTATTTCTATTGGCTACTCGTATAAATCGCAAGGAAATACCGCGGCGAGCGCGTACATGAAAAGCTGGCCATAGCATGGAAGTAAGTATCGGAGTACGTAGGTGACCGAAACGGAACAAATCTAGTTTGGGATACAGCCCGTGTTTAACTCGTGTGGATACAACTCATGACGTCATACACTCGGTTAGTGCCATGGACGTAAGTATATAATGGGACTACTAACAAGCCGAAATATATGGACCGGAAGTGCGCCTTGCGCCATGTTGAATTGACCAAAACATTGCTACTGGCCGTAAGAAGTAATGTTAATTGAGCCACTTTTAATTACAAATTTTAAATTTATGTGAAATAATTTAAGGTATGTGAAGGTTGCATCTGATGAAGCCGACCAAGAGGTACGTGTGAGGATAAACAGGTAAGCAATATTTAAGTTTTTTCTTCAATAATAATACTGAAATAATAGGTTTCAAGATTTGAATGATCACTGCTCTTGAGAAGGAAGTGTATTGCAATAACACTTATTTTATAATAATTAGTAGTTAAGGACAAATTTAGATAATTAAAATTTATTTGCACATTCACAATATCGTCTGCTTCCTTTCCAGGAAGTATGCGCGATCCGCCATGTTGGAATGACAAACTGCACTCTCAGCCTTCCCATTTTTATGAGTGAATTGCTTGTTACTAGTCCTATTATATTCTTACGTCCATGGTTCGTGCACGAATAGAAATGATAATATGGTACCGAAATATAATAACTATTCACTTTGTTTTCAGGTATTGTTTCAAAAATTAGTTAACAACTACTGAACGAAACATACCGTTTGAATAATAATTATTGGTTTATTTAATAAGTTGAACATAGAAAATGCATATGCTGTCATATTTTTTTTTCACTTGTTTTTTAAAACTTTATTTCAGTGTATAAAAGTCTTTCTCTTGCTGTTTATAATTTGCTTTGTTTCCATGGTAATATTTTATGTTCAATCAATAATAGGTGTTACTTAATCTTGTAATGTAAAGTATGTTTTGTAAAGGTTTCTGTAATCGGAGTTTTCTCCGTTGGACATCATCAAAAAACATATAAATTATATCCTGGTTGGATTTGTTGTAGGTTTTGTTTGAAACTGAATACGTATCCATATTGTAGACCCTATATCGCAAGGTGACATAATACTTAAAACTATTAACAAAAGCTTTAAAAACGTGTTTTTACTGGACATACATTTGTAGTAAAGCTCATGTTATTGTTTATGTAGAAACATTGTTATATTTTGTCTACTTTTTTGCATTATTATGTATATAGCTCTGGAAATTTTTATTTCTTTCAGCCGCTCGTTAACTGCGGTTTTATAGCTGATTGTGTACTCACGTTTCTTTTCTTTTCCCTTAAAAAGTAAAAAAGAAAGAAGTCTACAATCGTAGTAAACAAACCATAAAAAACAAACGAAAAATTCGTATGCACGGGTAGAAACAAGTTGCTAATAAAAGAACATATTATTTTCCCTTCTTGGGAGACTACATTGGCATTAAACATGTCCTTTTAAAAGCAATTCAGAGACGACTACAACGCAACAGGTAAATTCTGCTGAAGTATCGAGAAAGGAGTTTGCTAATAGAGAGCATTGGGCTCGGAATTCGCAAGGAGGCCGCCATCTTGACTTGTTACGTAAGGGCTGATTTACATGCAAGCTTGCGTTGCTTGCGATTTGGCTGAGTAGCGAATTGAAACGCGTGTTTTATGGCGTGTTATACGTACTACGACATAATTAAACACGTGCTTCAATTAACTACTCACCCAAATCGCACGCAACGCAAGCGGGCTTGAAAATGATCCCTTACACGTACACTGTAAATACAACTTCCAAATCATCATTTGCACTGGATCAAGGGCTAAGGCGTTGGCTTGTTGAATAATGAACTCGGGTTCGAATCGCGGCGGGAGCAAGATTTTTTAAAATTGTTTTTCTTTCAAAATATATTTCTATATGTTTCGGCTATTAATAATTGCTTTCTTACATTTTTCGTATATTATCTTAGATTAGTGACCATGGGCTAGGTTAGGTTAGGTAAGGTTAGGTGCGGGTATGTATCTTTACACGTTCCATTCTCAAATTCCGAGCTCGAATCACTGGTATTTGCTACACGTCTTCCATTACGTACGAGATATAACTAAAGAGTATGGTGAATGTTTAAAATTATAAATATTATTATTGAAGTAAAATTCAAATTAAGATTCCCCACGAGCAACGTACCGCTTCATTCTGGTGCACCCACGTCCGGAGATGGTCAAGGAAATGGTTAGAAAGTGACTGGACCATGGCACACACCACGTTGGCATTTGAGCGGGGAAAAGACGCCGATGCAACGTATGGATTTAAGGTAGTTGTCGACGTGCTGGGATATTGCAAGTAATCCATCCTTGACTCACAAGCGATACCCAACTAGACATCATGGCAAAGTAAAGTAGGTGGCCCGACTGAAACTCCGCGCAATTGGCTACACTGACCCGTAACGCCACCTTACCATATTGCCATCTATCAGCAATGTTGCCAATTACTAGACGGGGAAGGATGGGAGAGAAAAAGCACATCAAGGAAAATTGTGCAGTAAAGTGCATTCATAACCCACTGTTCATGTGTGGAACAGTCAAAAAAACACAACTAGCGTGCCAGGGGCTAAGCAGGAGTACTCTGACATAGGCAGGAGGGTTGCCGCTAAATATAAATATGCAGATACAGAGAAACAACTGAAGACAAATAGGATGTAAACATTGTACAAAACACTAAAACAAAAATAATAATAAAGTAAACGACTACAACAAATCAAGGAAAACAAATGAATCTATAACTAGAATTAATGGAAATTCATGAAATTGACAAACTCGTTTAGAAATTCGTAAAAGGAGTCATTGAAATCCACTACGCGAAAGATGTTCCGGTACACATAAAAACAGATGAAGGGCTACTGTTGAATGTAGTAATCTAATATTAAGTGGAGTGTGAATACATAATGTGCATAGTGTACACCCTTCTGGACTCACACAAAAGCAGATAAAGACTTAAGGTTCTAGATAGTAAGTAAATACGTCAAACTGTCAGAAAGACAGGAAACTCGTACATACAACCGCGATGCTTAGTGGATGTTGATCCACTGCAGGAATCAGAGACAACACATATATGAGGAAATATCCTTGAATAATAAAAACAGAGAATTTACGGGCTGGTTTGAATGCCATGCCCAGGCTCCAAGCCTCCTCTCACACTGTAAAATGTTACAAGTTTATATATGCTCTAG